>JAODAH020049760.1:0-199983 GCA_027574865.2 Coproporus ventriculus | reverse complement strand
CTTCCAATTCTGATTTCCGTAATGGAAATGGTCATATCGTAGTTCAACCTCATCTAAGACAGCAAAATGGACTTCAAGTATCTTCCAATTCTGATTTCCGTAATGGAAATGGTCATATCATTCGTGAAGAACCTATCGATGATATACTCCCACCTATAATATTCGGTCCATTTGAAGAAGACATGATGATGTTATATGAAGAGTCATCAGAAGAGAATTCAAATCAAGAAGAGCTGCTCGAAGATCACTTAATCGAAGAAGTTGATTTAGAAAGAGAAGAAACACCCAGAAAAGTGAGGTAACATAACAGAGTAAATATTTGCATCTACATTTTTTTAAATATATATTTTTTATAGAGACGAGTGGTGCTGATGTTTTGAAAGAATTTTTTTTATTAGTATTCTTTTCTTTTGTCAAGATCTGTTAAGCATTATTATATCTGAAAATTGTTATCTGGTTCTTTTGAAATAATTGTAATTCTAGTTTATTATTTCATTAATATTTCATATTCAATTAATAAAGTTTGAAGTTTATATTTTTTGAGCCTATAAATGTTTTGTAATATTTGTAGCCTTCTGTACCAATTAATTGAAATGTCATTCAAATTTTTTGCCCAATTTAATCCGGCAGTAAAATCTAGAGCAATAAATCTGATAGATTTTATTGCAAAATAAATGAGATACATTGATTCATGCAATTTGTTTTATAAATTAATAAACTTTAATTAGAGCTATTTGTAAGCTGTAAAAAATCGATTTATAAAATAGAAAGTCGACGCTGTTTTAAATCAAATATTTATCTATACGTATTACTTATACATATAAAAAAAAATAAATGATCTGATTCATTGATAGGTTTCACAGATTGTATCGTATCGATAATTTAAAATTGGGGGCATTGTTTATAGAGTTACCTTGCCTTTGGGTAATAGAAAATACAACACTAAATCAATCGGAAATCGACAGATAGATTGAGATGTTATACTGGGCGTGACATTTACAGGTACCGGGGATTTTTAAAGGGGAAACTTTCATTAGGGCCTTACCATTCTATTAAATGTGTAATGGGGTGTCTTGGTGATAGGGGGAGTGTTACCCACAAATTAACTTCTTTTCATTCAGCCACTGAACTCTAAAACAAGAACTTGGGAAGGGGGAAGAGAAGTAGAGCTTACTCCTTCTTATTTCAAAATGCATTAAAACTGGAAAACGCATATAAAGAAAATTTGAGAAAATAATGAAACAAGAACCAATCAAAGATATTTAATTAATAATTTAAGAAAAGAAATTAATACGTGAAATTCAAATCCTGCTCAATATAACTCATATATGTGAACATAATTGGTGCAATTTTGGAGTATTTCCTACAAATTTTTTTCCACCCCAAATTTATCAAAAGCAAAAACTCTTGTTCATTTATCTCAGATCTAGATAGCTATAAATATACATCTCATCAAAAAATTGATTTCATCAAAAATTTTAAATTTTAGATTTTCACATAAAATAACTGTGCTCATATCTTTATCAAATTATTCCGAAATGATCATTAGTAAAGAGTGTTGCCTGAGCTATTTCATTCTGTACGTTTGTTTGTTTTTTTTTTACTTCCTGCCAGCACATTTTCCTATTTGCAACATTTTGTCTTTGGAATAAATTTACAGTAAGATGTTATAAATGTAGTCGAAGAATCACTTGAAACGGTTCTCGATTATTTAAAGAGGCATTTGTGGGACTGTTATTGCACTGAACAAATTTTAAGAGGCATTAATTTATCAATTTATTTGTTCTTGCCTATCTTTATGGATACTGCAATAATAAATTACGTATGCTACACCTTCCATAACTAGCCCCTAAAGCTTTTGCATGTGGGTAGTCACCACTACCTATTATGCACATTCAAAGAATAATCCTCTTTTTTTGCCCGTAGCTATTTATGCGAATAACTTTGTCATCTTTTTGCTTCCTTTCAATACAACTATTATTTCACGTTTCGAACAAACACAGTAAGAAAATTTCACCCACACTATAAATACCTACATGATGTGAAACATGAGACAAATTGCTTCTTTTTATTGAAATGTGCATTTTCAAGTTTAATTTTATTTGTAAGTTTTATGATTGAGTCGATATGGAAAATAAAGAAAAAGTAAATTTACTACTAAATTAGATTTACATTTAAGTATAAGAAAGCTAAAAAACTCCATATTAAAATAATAATAAATAAAATTGCAAAAACAATTAAAATATGAATTAGTAAACAAAAACAGTAAGTTAGGCAATTAAGTTTTGTTTGAAGATTTTGCTGACAAAAAAGAATCAAAATTTTCATATATAGAAAGAAAGTAACGATGTTCAGTAAGAATTATTAGAGACAGTCAGAAGTTTCTTTATAATTTTAGCATTGTAAGGTGCGATTAAATTGAACAAAGTTGGGCTTACTCCTCTATTCTACATCACTTCTTTTAATATTTCCACAAAATATTAGAATTGATATATGTGACACCGCCAGAGTTTTGAAAAAAAAAAACTAATTCTGAACACAACATCTTTTCTCTTCTAATTTATATGTGTCATTTGTTCAATAACTTACCGTTCCGTACAATAATCCACATGCATCCATACACAGGTATTGGCAGGTTCCAATTCCTTGAATTTTCAGTCTACCTATTCCAATTGTTGACCGCTGCAAAATAGCTGGAATAAAACAAAAAAAAAATCAATATCCCGATCCATAAATAAATTTCAAGGTTAAAATTCGTGTTAATCAAAATTATATTGATGATTAGCTATGTGTAATAACTCCTGATAAAATTTACACTATTACGGGTCAACGACGCTAATAACGAATCTCCAATTTCGGCGTGTGTAAATTTTTAGAGTCAATAAATCAATTTTGATTTATGCGTGTATAACAATTTGGAGATTTTGGCATTTTGATGCCAATTACTTAAAACACTTGTTTAAAAATTTAAATATAAATTATTGATTTTATTAGGTGCAAAGTGTTTCTGCGACTCATTGAAAAGATTAAATGTCGCAATGGGAATGAATGAAACTGTAACGGTTGACAGTGACATTGGCCCTTCGATTGTATCTCCTTGTACACTACTTTCTCTAATTCCATGCAGCTATTCACACCTTATTTCTTGACACTTCGGGAGATTGGAATTTATTTTTCGGTATCTTTTTAATTTGATGGTAAAAATTGATAAAATCTATAAGACCTTACGTGCTGTTTAAATGGAAAATCAAGTGTTAAACCGAATATCATAAAGGAAATATACAAAAGTATTAGCATATTTAGAATTTCTTATGACCTGTTTGAAATAATTTTTAAAATAAATTAAGATTAAAATTAATATATATAATAAGCGCCCAATCCACACTTTTTATTACATACAGACAATATTCTGAAAATATACAAAAGCTGGAAACAATTTAATTGCTACAACCTTAATTGTTGCACAAAATTTTATTACTGTAAGATTAAAATTTACAACTATCCACATGTAAATTACAACAGCTATAACACGTAGTGTATTTAGTCCAAAAAGTAATGTATTAGAACTTATTTACAAACACAGACTACGTACTACAGTGTTGAATTAAAACCATTAAGTTGGAAATAAATTTCGTATAAACACCAACATAAAATCACCACACAAAATATCCTTATTCTTTTAATTGTTACTTAATGAAATTTTCCAAATGACAATATTTCCTAAATAAATTGAGAAAGCGGACGAGCGCGCACAATTTTAGAATGCCAAATTATCTTCGCGTGCAAAAATACGTTTATTTTTACTGGGCATTTTTGCACACAAAGTTCGTTAAACTTTTACGAAACCAAGTATTTTTTTTTTAATTTAAAAATAAATAAATGTGCACACAAATAGATACAAGTAACACGTAGGATACAATTGAATTATGTAATGCAATTTTTTATAATGCAAATATTAGTTTATTATCATTCTTTGACTTGCATCGGGATGATATGAATCAGGTTTTAACAAGTAGGTATACCTGTTGGAATGACTTATGAGGTTTATTATTTGTTGAGATTAAGAGTAAATTCTTTTATTAGAAGGTGGTTGCTTTGGATTTATATGCTACAGCATTATTTATTAATAATCATTGTGTAGCTAGCATACTAGAGAAGATTTATGACTTTTCTGTAATCTCTACATGTGTATGTATGCATGTACGATACTCTCTTTTGATTTTACATTAGCAAGCTAATTCCCGTTATAGTAATAAAATTAGTTTAATATAGGAAGTTAAAGTGGACATCCCCCTTAGCATGATGTATATTAATTTGACCAGTCCTACCCACAATCATGTTGAGTAAAAAGAAACCTAATTGGATTCGTTCGGACATAAGTCGCATGATTTATTCATGACAAAAATTGAAAGTGCAATTAATCAACATTAAAAACTGAATGTGCGGTTTACAACTTTACACATTTGTAAGATTAATGAAGAGATTTTTTCACGCTTCCGTTAAAAGCAATTTTGTAATTAAAATGCTTCACGTTCATAATACCATCTATGGCATCTAAAGTAATTTCGAGATTACAGTTTGAACAACATTTATTCACAATATCAAGTTTGAAAAGGAAGGTCGTGTATTGATAAGAGAAATTTAATCTGAAACAGTTAGATGGAAGGTCGATACAAGCAAGTAGGTACATTGCCATCTAGTCAAATAATAAAATTTTATATAATTCGTATATTTAAATACTCAGATCATATTTATTTTTTTAATCCAGTTTTTACAATACGTTTTATCCGAAATAGGTATACTTAATTGAATAATACATAATTAAACTTAATTTGAAATATAGGTTTGCTTATCTTTTTGTTGTAAAATATAATTTTCTTTTAAATTCTTATGTCTAAATTTGTCAGATTACACTTTAATTGAAGATTATATTGATATTGGTAGTTAAGTTGATTATTATGGAATGTAATTACAAATAATATTTGTTTCTGTGGTGAATTTTGAAATGATTTGCTTTAAAAAATTGCCGATTCTTACAAAATTCATTTATCAAAAGTTCTAAAGTCACAACCTAAGATTTCAAAATCATTAAATTATTATTTTCGTGAGAACATGCAAATTTAATTTTAATCAAGGTTTGTTTTAACACTAAAATTCAAGTTGTACCGCAGAGATTGTACATGCAAATAATAAAATTAATTATTTATATTGAAAACTTCTATATTTAAATTTTAATATAATTAGCATAAATTCAATAAGAATTCTAAAAAATTTCAATTTCAAATTAATAAATTCAATCATTTTGTATATACAAGCAGTTGGTCCTTAATTTGATATAAAACACGTTTTGCTTCTGACATATGTAATTATGAATTTTATCTCAAAATATTTTGTAATATTTATTGTTTCTGAAATGTATATAGAAGCATTAAACGATGTTTATTTAAATGATAAGCCCACGCGGTTTTGATGAGTTTGGAAAAAAAGGAGCATTAAACATGACTACTGTATCCATATAAATAAACATGGATGTTGATAGAGGTATCATTGTATAATTTACAAGGGGACATAAAAATGTAACGTTTTGTGTAACAAAACTCCCATAATAAAATTAGCAATCCTACCCTATGATGTTAACAGGTTTTCTCTTTACAAGGGGAAATATTTTATGGAGATCATTGATATGGAAAAACATGTAGAGCAAGGCGTTGCAAACGCACCTTTACAGCTATAAGAAAGCCTAACAATTTGATTTTCAATTACATGAAACGCGCATGTAGGTAGTAGGCAGCAACACAACTCGCATTTCAAAGGAAGATTAAGTTATAAAGATGCAAATAAAGACCACAACGTACGCACTTTGTACTCTGAAAAAATTTGATGGATAAGGAACATCCCGTTTTTCTCGTGCGAAAATAGGAACTGCAATTTAATGTTTTAATGCGAGCTATTACGTTTAATTATTACTCAAAAAATTATGTAAAGGCTTTAAGCCAATAAAAAGGCTATTACCCTTTCATATTGTGCAAAAAAAACTAATTTTATAATACATGTGGGCCGCTTTGAACAAAGTTTATACCGCATTAACTATTTTATTTTACGCTTCCCACAATTAAGAGAAAGGATACATTTCACATCTATAACTGATACTATTATGAGTAATCTAAATAGGCACATTAAGGCATTGTTTTGAATTAAAACGACCATAAAACTGAATAATGGTTTGCATTAATTTTAAAGTTTTTTTTTTCAGAAAGTTTCAGACACACAGTTTGAAATGGATTCGTACGGTGCATTCTTGCAAAGATATTAAAAATTCAGCTAATTTTTCTTCATTTTACGATTTAAATTGCAATTTTTGTGAAATACTCTACGGTTATGCGTTATCATCATATATGATTTTTTTATTAACAAGTTTTATTCTCAACTTACTCAAAACAAATACATAGTGTAATCATTCCTTCCTTTTCGTTACTAAAAATAATTGATTAATTCTAAACATTTCGATTCATTAAAAGTTAATATTGTTTATTAGGACAAGCTATAGGTGCACGTATGTAGATATTGATTTATTTTTGAAAACTTTTGAAATGGGGTGTTAAGGCAAATAAAAAATAGTGTGAAATATTTAAATGAAGTTGGGCTTTTTAATAGTGGACGTGAATGAAACTAACGACTGTTATATATAGCTAACCTTAAGCAAGCCTTTTATTTATCTACCTAATATTTCACTTTCATTTACATTTTCTGCGGGGTTATTAAACTAATTAAGCGTGAGATTATAAAAGTATTTTTTTTATCTAATAATTCCCTATCATCACCTTTGTAATATAAGTACTGGAAGAAATTTATGAGTTAAGCTGACAAACCCATTAAAGCCTTTTCTATGGTCATGGTCGACTGACACTTGTGTCTATTGCAATGCGCATCCCATTATAATAGAATATCATTTTGAGAACGTGCTTCGGGACCATTCCTCGAATCATTACTCATACAAATAGCTTCTTTGTTTAATTACACAATTTATTCGCCTTTCAATACAAATATGGAACATTACTTTTCTACATAAATTATTATTTATTGCTAAATTTTACTACCCTCTTTCCATTTGAAAGGAGATATCCAATTAAAATCAGGTTTCTTATTCAATTATTAGTGGAGCATATAAAATTTATTTACACTTTACTTATTAACATGTTTATTTTAATTCTACACTATGTAAACAGATCTTATTATATTTTATTTATGGATGGTGTGAAATTTGAATAATTTTATTAAAATGTGCGCTTGGGAGAGTGTTTGTGTACATTTTTGTGTAGGGTTGGAAGATAATTTAAGGCCATTCCTCTAGTGGACACATGGGGTGAGAATTTAAATGTTTCGAAACAATCATACTAGAAGGTGTATAATATTTCTTTCAATATTTTTCCACTTTTATGATAATTTGATTCCAGAGATATTTTACACTTGGCAGGAACTTTGGTAGAAATTCCGGATTTACATTTATATGAACTGCTCTTATTAGAATTCCATCAAACGATAAAAAAGAATTTTATTTTTTTTTATGGTTATTAAATAGGCGCTTGTTTAATTACAGTTAGTATTATTAAGGTGAAAATTTGTGTTTTCCTAATGATTAAAATGTATTCTTACATTATTTCATACATATCCCTAATTTTTTTGCTTTATTTCAAAAAATGATTTTTGTCTAAAATTAATTAATTTTTGTAAATGTTTTTTAAGTGTTCGTTAAATTTTGAAAACTAGAAATCTTTTAGTTAGTCTTAGAGAGAAATAACTTCTCTTATATATAAATTGGTTTAATTTCATTGCAATTATAATTAAATTATTATTTGATTATTTTCTTTGTAGGTAAATTTTTATTGTTAGTATAATAAAATAATTATTCAATTATTCAAGAGGTTCGTATCGGCCCACCTACGAATATAATTGGATCACATAGAAAAAATGTAGTAATATATTTTGTTTGGTTGTGCGCACCCTTTTAGAGTTCCTTCACCGTAACCCTAAAAATACTAATTATTAATGATGCTAATAAAAAGAAACCGTAGATTCATAGGGCGAATGTACCGATAATATGAATGTAAATGAAGGCGAGTAAGCTTTAATTGACGTTTTTATTAATTACACGATTCACGAAATACACCCGATAACGTATGAGAATGTGTAGTATTCAAAAAAATCCAACTAGGTAGCCACAAAATAACCAATGTTTCTGTCCATGTTTGACAAAACGCACACACAAAAAACCCATCCAACCTTAATGTATTTTAAGAATTTACATATAGAAAATGTATTTGTAGTAACGAACGAAGATTTATAAAGCCACTCCACACGAGGTGTCGTCTGATTTAAAATTATCGACCACTTCTCAAAGCTTTACGGTTAATTAAATAAAATACACATAAAGTCGAATCAATTTTTTGAGTAGTGCTAGTTTTATCGACCTGTTTCTTGATAGCTATGCGGAAATTGCAACTGATTTAAAAATAATTTTATGTAAAAATGATTATAACTTAATTGTACGTTTGATTTTTATTATGGTTATGGTTATGAACTTGCATTAATGTTCTTGATCGATTTATCCTGGGACATTATTAAAAATAAAAAAAAAATTGGATAAATAGTGAATGATATAATAACATCTTAAGAACAAATTATTATTGTAGTGCAACATTGCAAATTGGAATGTTAATTGAAAATGATATTAAACCCACACATATACATATTTACCTTTTTTTTCTAAAAGAATATTTTATGATTTTTAAAACTTTAACTTAGTCTGGTGTTATTTCTAGCAAGTTGTGCAGCTCATCGTGCATGCATCAAAGCATTTTTAATGTAAATGTGCACGCTTCACTGCATAAAGCGATATATCACAATTTATTCTCGCCAAATTAGTATAAGCTTAAGAAGATGACATCTTCACTTTACAGCTTTCATCAAATCTTGTTTTAAATCAATTTATTACATTCATATTGATGTAGCACTTACATAACTAATACCCATTTCTAATTCTCCTCTGATGGATTTAATGCTTCGTTTTTCATTCGACATTCATAACATTTTGTGATGTGTCTAATTTGCACTCACAATAATTTATGTAAATTTATTTTAAACCAAATATTATTAGGTGTTTTTAAAATGAGATTTGAAAGCGAGTAATTATGTCGTTTATAATAATCTTACTTAGCAATTACTTAATTTTCAATAAACAGTCCATAACGATCGTAAAATAGAGATATTGCCAAATCTGATATTTTTGTATCATCAAGTTGTTTTCGTTGTTTGACTAATAGCAAAAAAATGTTATTGTTTGAATCCTTAAAAGTTATTGTTGTTTATTAAAATTCGTTTTGTTTTTTTTGCAAAAAAAAAAAAATAATATTAAAGTGTTTATGCATAAATTTTGTAAAGATTTAAAAAGATTTATGTGATTTTAAAAGTGTTTTCTCTAAGCACATTTTAACCTCTTTGGTATGCCTAAGTAGGGTAAAAAGGTGAACTAGAATATTTGTGTTTTAATTAGTCAAGTTGAACTGCAAGGGTGAAATTTATATAAATCAACCCTAATAACAAATTGTTCGCTATCGTATGACACCTTATTACGTCGCTGTTGTTACGGGCTGACCACTTACTAAATTTAATTTGGCTTGCATGGATTATCCCTGTGTATTTTTAGTTGGATATTTCTACAACTAACACAGTGTACTCCTCCTGCATTCTATTCCTACATCTATTTATAATGAATGCATATATTTTTACGCGCAACTTACTTCATAACAATTATCCTCTTCCTTTCTCATTAGACAACTTTTTTGTATGACAATATTTTTAAAATCATCTGTTACTGAAACTGGTATTAAATATAACATGACATATTTAAACACATTAAAGCATTTCTACACCTCATATTTGTACATATAGGTTTTCATTTCTATAAATTTTTCGTATTCTTACAATTTGTACTAAAATAATTTAATCCTATCAAATTAAAAGAATTTTCAAACTGGTATTTATGATAAATAGAAGGAACTATTGAAAAATAATTTAAGATAATTTTTAATTAAAAATAAATACATATATAAATAAAAGATGTCCATGTATTTCTTATGGGTTTCTGGTAAACCTTAAACTCATTTTGTTTATAAGAAAATTACTAATTAAATTAAAATTAAATTTAAAGAAAAAGTTTCTTGAAAAGCAAAAATATGCGTTAGAAGAATTGCCAAATTTCTTCGAAGTAAGAATAACTCTGGTAAATTATCTCAAGGACAATGTTTAACTGTTTAGTAGCAAAATTCTTATCTCTACCAACTAAAGATCAAGTTTAGATGTTTACATGTAAATTTTTTTTTAAATTTTACAACTTTAGATTATAGACTAGGATTCCGTTTTTGGAAAAAGGTCTGTAAAATATCAGAGCACTGTATTCCAGATTTAACCAATGAAAATCCTGTCACAGAATAGAAACCCAATAAAATTAATGGTTTACTTACCTTTTTTTTGGGTACCGCCAATAAAAGTTTTCTTTGAAATATCGTGTGCGCTCATATCTTCAATTCATTTAATTTTTTATTTTTTCTAATTGTAAGAGTTGTATCTTGACCTTCATAAAGCTTTTCATACCATCTTTGTCTCAAAGAGTCGCAATTGCAACATCCTTGAGATCATCTTAAGCAATAAATCAAAGAGTCTCGACGTAAAAATAATTTATAGACTTTTAAACGCCACTCATCTTATTACAGTAACTCTTAACACTTTATCCTAGATCCACATATAGTGCATTTATTATATAATTAAACACTTTATCTACATAATTTGATTAAATTTTATCTAATCTAAAATAGGTTGAATACAATCTATACATTATGGATGAAACAAAGCTACATTCAATTCCAAACCACCAATTTTTACGGCAGTTTCTTGAATGAATATTTTTATGGAGTCGACCTTTGATTTATTATTGGACAATTAACACGAAGTGATTTTTTGGCAGGGCTACTTTTCCGGACCGTTAATCCATTTCATATTGTGGAAAATGGCCTGGTGGTTCTTCTATATTTATAAGGGGAGCATACTTTTATGGCACATTAAATTTTAATTGCTGACAGGTATAATTGTACCTTGCGAAAGAGGAAGGTCATTTTTAGATTGGTTTAACTATAAACAATTATTTTATGAAACATATTTACGACCCAAACAAATCAATCTCATCAACTTTTTGTTTTATTATTTTCTTGCCTGAAAACGTCTGTTAAATAAATATATTTTTATTGACGAAATGGTTTTAATAAAAAACTGAGTATTGTACAGAAATATTAATTTATTGAAGTTTTTAGTTTATGATACAAAACATAAAAGAGATGGGACTACCAAATATTGCATCTTCTATAATTTAACAGTTCGATGTCCTTTGGGATTGTGTCTAATACACTTGCCAAAATATTTATTTACTAGACAAATTACGTACTCTGATTAATTTCTAAGTAAAATAAAGTAATTTACATATGCAAAAGTGTCTAAAGATGAAAGATAAGCTAAAAAGAGATACGACAAGGACTAATAAATTTCGAAAATAAATTGTGCTTAACAAAGTTTAAAGAAGATAACAAATTGTCGTTGGTAGTGGTAAATAAGAAAGCGGCTTTTTAATCCACTTCCTTAATCCGGCATTATACATGTAAATAAAAAAGTAAATTGAATTTTAGAAAAGGAGCAGTTACCATAAAACCTAATATTTGCTCTATTTGAGTATCACCCGTAGGATAATAGGTGCGGTAAATAGAATTAAGCATGAAAGAAACCGACGAATCGTGGAATTTTCCTAATTCCCATATTTATTTTCACTTATTGTCTATTCCTTTTTAAGAATTATCTAATCCTATTATGTTTTATAGCATTTTGACAATGACCCAGTGGACTAAATTACATTTATCTGAAAACTTCTATTAATACACCTCCTCAAAATTGGGAACGCCGCATATATACATACTCGCCACACACTTAAAAACACATTTTTTTACATAAAAATACGTATAAATATTTTGTCGAGACGAATTCTACGAATTACTTAGATGACATTAGGATAGGTTGTAAATGTCAGGAATTTATTGTAAAACTACTAAATTTAACTCGAAAGGCTTGAAATATTTCAGATTAAGTATCTTTCTAAAATTAATCTCATTTTCATACAACTCTGCGTATTTTCTCAAAACTAAACTAAGATTCTTTTAATTAACTAATCTGGAAGTTTGGTAAAACAATAAAAAAAAACAAAAGTGAGTAATATGGTGCACAGCCAAGATCATCAAGTAATTATAAAAAATGTGAATGAATTAGAAAATAAAGCAATTAATGTGGAAAATGTAAGCTTAAAAGGAGCCAAGAAATACACAAAGTTTACTGTAGAAAAGGAACTAACAGGATATGTTGAGAATATGCCAAGAAGTACAGGAACTAGGCTCGTTTCGAAAGTGGAGGAAAGTATTAGAAACTGAAGGTGTGAAACAACTGTTGAGAATATTAAAATTATTATGAATGATTTTGATGTTGAAGGTCCGTTCTCTTCTTGTTTTCTTTCTTTATTTCTATTTTTTATACTATGAAATTCCTGGAAAAATGATCAATTTGATAAAAGAAACATAAAGATAAGAATTAGTGGATTTTAACAAAATAAATGGAATTTCCTCCATCGTTTTTGTAAATTTTTATTTCACTCATTTCACTTTTACTGTAAACATGTTCTTAATCATAGAAATGTAAATATTTAGTTACTCATATTTACGCAAACTTATACACACGTGAAAATTAAAATCTGCAAGCATAAGATCCACATCTTTGGCATTGAAGATTATTTAACTAAAATATTGCACCATTCAATTTTTTTCATTTTATTTTATGCAAGTGAACATTATGCTTTTACCGTAAGATATTTTTATCGTAAAATTACATCACGCATATAATTCTACTGTAATTCATATTTCCCCGAATACTACTATATACTATAAGAATCATTGATAATTCAATTAGTAAATAAACATAAACATTGCGGTTTGTTTTATGTAATAACCAATCTTTAAATATTTACATAAGCACGTGAGTACACTCAAGGCTAGACAATACTAATAAAAAAATGTAACACATGTCAATTAAATAATGTGTAACAAAAATTTAATATAAATGAAACTAAAGTTGAATGACATGCAGCAGGAAATTAATGCGTTATGGAAATGAAAATTTCATAATGGAACTTTTTATTCATTTATGATCAAGTAGTGAATCGTTAAACGATTATCGAGGTGTGAGTTTAGTATGGTCATAAAATGTGCAATGTTATAGAAGAAATTGATTTTCGAGATGAGCACGATTTTACAAATCAAACAGAAACTGTTTATGTTGTTATAGAAAATTTTCTGCGTGCATATATCAAATATTGAAGGAGATTTTTCAAGATATCCACCTAATTATATAACTAGAACTGTTTTGGTAAGGAGATATGTGTTTACTTTCACCGTTTTCTTATTCCACTTAATTCATTTCCATGACGAACTACAATATGTCTGACAGTACTATTTTTAATCAATAACGAAATGAATATCCCCAACTTTATTTATATAAATTTGTTTTCTTAACATTTTCGGTTGCAAAAAAAAAACAAGAAACGCAATCTAAAAAAAAAAATGGGAAAAGGAAAAGATAAGCAATTTTATCTTCTGCTAATGAAATCTTAAAAGGTTGGAAAGGAAATCTAACGAAATTTAAAGACTCGTGGCATCTCATTTCTCAAAGAAAATGAAAGAGAAATAAGTTTTGATAAAAAAAGAGAGAAAGAAAGAGTTACATTTGTAGCACAATTTGCAACTAATAAATGGTTTTAATTTTCGATAGTTCAATTGCATTTTTTAAAAGTATCTCCAGATCTGATTCTTACATCTAATAATAAGTTCTAAAACCACAATTAATCAACCTTCTATAATAACTTTCATAAGTGATAAAAATTTTCTTGCGAACTTGTTAGTTAGAAATGGAATCAGGAAATGTAAGTTCAGAACTTTTATTTTTTTCTTTGAGTTCTTCACAAGACAATAAATTTATTCTAGTAGAAGTTAGAAGATAATGTGCAAGCCATTTATCAATTGTATAGTAAGGTGAACTCTCCGAAATTCATACGACTACCTACAATTGTAAAAGAACACAGGCAATAAATATTCTCATGCCTCTGATTTCCCCCCAAGCAACAAAAGATTATGATTTCCGTGTCAACTATAATTAAATTTCCATGAAATGTGTGAATTAATTATGCTGATAATTAAAATATTCAAAGGGGTCTTTTATATTTACAAAATTAATTTCACACATGTGGCACAATAAGTGAGAAATAATTTTTTTTTCATCGTTTCTAATAATTTCTCAATATGGTGGGGACAAATTGTTAAGAGTCTCTTCACTTGTATCATTTATTTTGTAGATAATATTAAATGCTATTATTATTTATAGAAATAGTTTTGTATTTCCATAGTGAAATGTGTGAAGAGTTAAAGGGCGAATGACCTGAGATACTGCCCTGCTTTAGGGTTTATATATTAAAGTTAAGCGTTTATACTCTCTGCCCCAATTTTGTACAAATCTATTCAGGGCACAATTAATACCGGAAAAAATTTATTGGATCTCTTGGTGGTCGTATTATCAAATTTAAATCACCACAACTTGTAGATTGATTTATGTAATTATATTCAAAATAACTCCACACTTATTTTCTTAATAACTGTTTAAGACAAAAATTAAAATAAAAAAATAAGATAAATCAAAATAAGAGGAAAAATAGTGAAAAAAATTGATTCAAAAACAGAAATGAAAAATATTTAATTTTATCCCCTGCAAAAGTTCAAAAGATGGGATAAAAAAATAACATTAACATATCCTTGACTTTTTTTGAAAATGTAAATTTTTTCAAGGTTAGTTTTTGGGAGTGAAAAAAGCAAATATATGACTGCAAAATGCAAATTAATGTGCATTTTTGTAATAGTTCCAATTTCAATATAATTATAATAAACTAAAGTGAAATTCAATGTTATGTTAATTGAATGAGGTATGAATAAAATAAATAATAATAAATAATAAGTAGGGAGATGGATTAAATGGACAGATATAAAAGAACTTATTAAATTATTCATATTTAATATTGAATCGAACAGGTTGATTCTTCTTATTAATTTCATGGGATCATGTGGGTCGTAAGTTATTTATTTTCTATTGCGTATCTATAATGATGTTGGCGCTGGTTTATAATTGATATCATCAACGCGTGGTAGTCTCAAGTGCCTCCTTTTCTATTAAGATTGATCTTTGAATTATTAAAATCGCGATCCATATAGGTTTAATTGCATTGCACTATTAATCTCTTCAATCTACTTCTGTACTTAGAATGCTTTATCGAAACAATTCTCCACCACTTTATAATTGTATACACATTTGATAAGCCAGGGTGGTGATAATTTTAATGGGGTAAGCCTTAAGTTTAATTAAATATATATATTTTTAAATTAAAACAAAATTGAATTGCAATAAAAAAATCAATTTAAAAAAATATGTGGAATGTGGAAGTTGAGAATCAATCACGGTTTCTCCGATATTGATGCTACTGGAACACTCCTTGCTTATAAATCAAGAGAATCCTTTTATGTCTTACACTTACAATCGGTTTAAATCACTTATTTATTTAATAGTGTAAGGAGATGTAAGCGCCGCGTATATATGAACCAATCGATTTTAATAACATTACGCAATGAATAAGCGCCATTTTTATTCGTTTTTAAAACACATAGATACGTAAATGCGCTTTATAACCAATTTTTATGGTTAGATTTTTTCAATAAGGTGTATAATCGAGGTTTTTACTGCCTGATTTTTACGATACGTTACATCAAAAGACATTTAATTTACAGTAAAACTATTTACTACTTGCTTACTTTATAACTGAATGGATAATCTCATGTAAATTACATGCATTCTTTTACTTAAGTAATTAAAACTGAGTCTGTAATTAAATTATCATATCAAAACCCATTTTTTATTATTATTACAATTGATGCAGTCCATTGCCTTTAAGTGTTTTAAATTTTTGTTATGTTCATCTAATTTAGGATCCTGTGTTTTAATAATAAATTGCAACTCAAAAACCCAATCTGCAGCATTAAAAAGTAACCCGAGAAACTTATTTCTATTCTAAAAATTAAACTGTCAATTCGAAATATGATCTGCAATCCTGCAACCGACTGCGCTAGTTAAGTAGCTAAGAAATTGCTGCATTCTATACTTAAAATGTAAACTAAAACTCGATTTTTGATATTTTAATATAAATATTAGGTTGATGTTGATAATACTTTTTGTGTTGTAAGTTTCAAATCAAGTAAAGTTATATGTTAACAAAACATTTTTGTATTTACTGTTTTTATGATTGTCTTTAAATTTACTATGCGTAAAGGTTGCCAAAATCATTGATGAGTTTTTTATAAAATCAGAAATTAATTAATTCTGATTGCTTGCATAATTAATTGTATTAGATGAATTAATGATTGATAGACAAATAGGTTAAATGTTAAAATATGGGTCAATTGAATTATTTTATAGATCGTTACCCTCGGATTGGATAACCATAATAAATTTCGCAAAGAAAGCCGCATGTACTGAGCGCGAATGATTCGTGCAAATAAACAAACTGGAGGTTTAATTATTTACAAAAGTTTCACTTTCATTTGGCAAAGGTATCTTGTGTTCATCAGTAATTTGGCAGGCGAAAGCACGCGCACAAGATTTATAAATAAAACCGAATATTTCAAACGGTTATCAAAATGTGAACATCCATTTTCCACCTATTATTTGGGGTTAATCCAACACGTGCCACAATACCAACACTTTAAAAATAAATCTTCATTAAGGAAGAGTTAAAAAAACTTATTTTAAAAATGGATACGTAAATGATCATACGGTTAAATGACCTAAGTAAAGTCGAATTCCGTACAGATCGTAAACTCTTATACAATAATATTTTAATAATGTCTTCAGCTGTTTCAATTTACCACCGAGAGATACGTCTAGACGGCGATTATATCATTAAATTTGACTCTATCTAATTTAATAATAAGACTTGCACTAGTATTAGCGATACAATTTTAGATTGCCACTTTTGTTACGTCACTACGTCCTTTGAATATAAAAATAAATTATTATTCTGCCAAACTATCTGAATCCATACATGTCAATTTCAACTACACAATATTGATTTTGATTCTTTGACTACAAGCAATATCAAATTTTATTTTTTTCCAAAATCGTTTCGCTACTTCTTTGCTTCAAATATTTGACATAATTTTTAACTTTATTTATAGAATTCAAAAATGACTATTTTTCCACGAAAGAGATCTGTCATAAGAAGTGCAAATGTGACTAAAAATTAATCTTTATGCCTTACTTTCCAAAAAATGTGGTTTAACTGAAGCCAAAGCTTTTGACCTACTTTTTCTCTCATCTTAATTATTTCGACAAACATCTGAATGAAAACTGTGCTTTAAGACTTTTAGAAAGACACTAAGTTAGAATAGAAAATGAATAAGAGATTAGTATTAGAATTTGTCATTCCTTGATTAAAAATTTTATTTCTAAAATAACAAATGTTTTACATGGCAAATATCTTTGTTTCGTACAAAATATAGTAATAATGTTTTGAGAATAGAGCTAAACGAATTATATAGTTAAGTAAACTTTATTGTCCTTAATTAGCATGGAAATAAGAATTAGCCAATGTATCTCTGGAGGTCCACAGCGTCATTTAAAATGTGCCACTGATAGCAGATGCCATTGCGAATGTGTTAATTAGAAATAAATTATATTTATGTAAAACACGTGTCATTATAAAAAAGTTTATATCTTTTTTAACATAGAAAAATGAAATGTCCTACTGAGCTCATGACTTAATCGGCGCTAAGCCTCTTGCACTCTTCTTGTTTTATAGGGTATAAAAATAACCCCAGTAATGAAACGGTGTGACTCCTACATGCTGGACCATAAAAAAGAACACCCTATCGGCAATTGAGTTGTTACTTGATAAGACATTTACTGGAGCTATATATTTAAAATGTATAGGCGTTATAAAACAACAATAATAAAGGTACGTTATAAAACAGCTTCACGTTTTAACGGTTTTTATACGATAATTATTGTAATTATAACACATTCAGAGTCTGATAATAATTAACTTAACTTAGATCACATAAAGTAACGCGCGCGCGACCACTCCGATCAAATCAATATCCATTTATTCGATTAGTAATTATACATTCGGGTGTTCGGTATGCATTAAATTGTTATATATCACGACATATATGTACAGTTTTTCTTCGGTTGTCCGGCTTTTACTTCTAAATTACTTTATTAATACCGACCACCAAAACCGACAATTTTAATCGCTTCAATTAATACACTTTACATATTTACACTATCAATTTTATTGACGGCTTTATTAAATTAAAGAAAGCCGTTTTAATACCTCGTTGACAAAACTACATCATTTATTATGAAAACCATGCAAGGACGCCACTTTTACTTCAGGCCAAAAAACACACATACCTTACATTCATTGCATTATTCATAAAAGATTCCTTTTTATTTTAATTTATTTCGGAAATTAATGCTGTTTTTTTAATCAACATTCTTCATTTATCGCAGCTACAATATCTTACAAGCGAATTAATCACTAAAAGCCATTTTAAATCGATTCATTTTTAGAATAACCATGCACTTTAAAAAATATAAATTTTATTATTTATTATTTGAAATAAAAGGGGATTTTGCGTAATATCTGATTGTTTTGGTATATCAACAAATTAACTTATTGCCGGTAGAATCATTTTATAGTCGGATATTTGATAAATAGGATGCGAAGTACTTGAAAGTGCATTGAATTGTTTTTATCAGCAGTAGCTGCACTTGAACTTAAGTTGTCTGATGTTACATTTTGTAATAGATAAATTCTGTTTGATTTGATTTTAACTTTAAACGTAATTGACCTGATTTATTTTTAATCACCTTCCGAAACTATTTCCTTAATTAATAAGAGACATTCTTTTACGCAATAATTACCTACTAATTGGAAAAGTTTGCAGGAACGAACTTTATTATTACACACTTGGATAAACTTTAAGCAATAAAATTTTAAGTAAATGAAAGAATTTGTTGGATACCAGCAATCAACAAATATTTATCCCACCCATTCAAGAAAATGGAAATGAGGAAATCGGACAATTTTCCGAACCAGTGAATTCAAGAAGTCGACAAACTTTCGAACACTGATTTGTGGGAATTGGAATAGAAAAAGTTTTATAATATGTAGAAGGGAATCAACTTGCAATTCAACAATACTAAACAAAAAGCGAAATTAAATTTATTACCTAATCGAATAGATCGCATTCACTTACATAACGAAATTTAATTTAATTATTAATTTACACTAATCTAAACTAAATTACCACTTATAAAAGTCAATCGAGTTATTATAATTAATACAATTAATTTAATTATCAATTCATAAGGGAAATAAATTATGTAATGTAACATGATTAATACACTTTACCATATGTTTATTAGAACAAATATTAAAAAATTTAATATTTTTATGCAGCTATTAAATAATTAGTTTAAATTTAACACTTGTTAGCATATACAGATATGGTAATCAATTTTTTTTTGTCTAAATAAATTTATTTTTATTTGAGAAATGGGTGTTTCAACAATTAACAGTAGACACAGTTAAATAAAAAATCAGTGATTTGCGGAAATGGTTTCAATTTTGTTGTTTTCACATTGGTTTTACACTTTAATGTTTAATGCAATTTTAACTTAATAGTACTAACAATAAAGTAACCTTCTGTATATACATATTATACAAATCGTTCCGTAATAGGTGCGCGCGGTTGGACTTTCATTTTCATTATTAATAACTTCACAGTTAATTAACAATAAATAAAGCCGGTTGCGTGCTGATAAAACCCAACGGGTGCCATCTACTTTGAATGCATAAAAAACCGATCGAATGATTAATATGCAAAATATATAAACAATTATCTACGTTTATGTTAATTAAAATGGCTATAAATAATTATAAATGATAATGGTAACGCAAATAATGTCACGTAGGCCAAAAAATTCCAGAAAATCCGAAAGATTGACCATGGAGTAATAAATTTCTTAATGACGAAATCTTATTTATGGTCTTCATTTATTTCCACGTTATTTATTTTTTCTTTAGTTAATTAATAGAAAATTCTCAGGAGGTCCATTAAAAATGAGGAGTTGATGGTCGATTGTATTTGAGCATATTGTGATTCTTTTATTTGCAATTCTGATTTTTATTGATGTTTATTATTTGTTTTAGCAATAAAGTGATTCGTCCAGGTTCGTTTTCACCTAATAAAACGTGACTTTACCCTAAGTATTCTTCAATGCATACTGCTTTGTTGTATTTACAAACAACACCTTGTACAACAATGTTTGTTTCAAACCAACGTCGGATTTCTAAACATTTTTTTATGTATCACTTCGGATTTTATTTATGTTTTGTTCCATTTTGATTTATGGTTGATTCTAAATTTGATCTTTTATTTTTGGATGGATTGGGCAAGTGGCGATTCACTAAATAAATTGCTTTATATCTATCTCCGTATTTCTTTCCTTCAAATAATTTATCGTTGTTTTGTGAAGATGTATAACAACTATCGTAAATGTATAAAAACTTGAGTCAAGACAAGTTAACATGTCTTACATTGAACAGAAGCAAAGGAAAGATTTATATTCAATACGTATCTAAATTTTCATTTTAAATATTGATATTATATGTAATCTATCTTCTTTGAAAAACAAACAAAGATGTAATTTCTTTTTTTGAAAAATTATTAAAGTAAATCCATCATAAATTATTTTATGCAAAAAGAATTAGAAAGCAATTTTTAATGTATAAAATGCAAAATGTGGAATTTAAATAAAGCAATCAAGACCAAAGAAGTATATGTCAACGTCAAGAAAATGATAAGAAAATAGTTTTTTTTATACATTTATTATATTACAACAAAAACCATAATGATCACATATCATAGCGAAGATAGAAGATACAACATCTGGAGAATATGGAAGAAGCTAATAGTGAAATCTAAAGAAGATGAATGACAGCAAGGAGTTTTTTCCATTTAGAATTCTATAGTTTATAAATTCCTTCATTTATATGTAAACATTTATGATTGCTAACTGCTTTAAATCATTTTTGAGTGTGTTGTAGTATTCTGGAACAAAATTTAGATTAATTATTTTTTTTTTAGATAAAAAAAGTTTTAATAATAATTAAATTAAAATAAAGCCTATAATTATATAAATGAATAAGTAGAAAATGAGAAGCAGATAAGCCTAATGAAATTATACACGCACTGATTGATGGCTTAATTGATCTTAATTTGGCAGGATCAAATTCCCATCAAAATGTTGAACAATTAGTTTGGTCTATAATTAGGCGGTGCATATCTCTTTGTAATGAAGATATTAGATTTCATTGATGGATAAGAAGTGTACCAAAACATCGGTGAAAGTTCTTTAAAGATATAATTTGTGTTTATGGGTACTGAAAAATCCTCAAGATACACCAAAAAGTTGCATCATAATGGAAACTTGTTAACTGTGTTCTCTACGTGATTTTAAAAAAAGACATAAACAGTTTTATCAGTAATCAAATTAGATATTTGAAGGTCGCCAAAAAATTTAAGTGGGAATTCTTTAAAAGTTAATTGGGCCCCCTGTATATGAAAGGGATATAGAAATAATATTTCAACTGTCACCTTATTGTACGGTTTGTGTGGGTTGGACAACACATAAAGTGGGTCAAATAAATAAAAAAATATGGGTCAATAATATTTCTTATTAAAACCCCCATTATAAATGATCACCGATTGATTTTCACAACAATACATCCCATTATTATACAAGAGATCAAAATCAATTCTTTTGAATCGTTTGAAGGAATCATTAAACCCCTTATGTACCGTTAGAGTATGCGCCTTGTAAAAATTTTTGACTGCAAGTTTTTATGAATGTTTTCGGAGAAACCAATTCTACAGCCATTTTTGGGTTTGGTTTAATTACGAAACCAAATCATGTATGAAGGGGTGTACACGTGCTTCCAAATCAATGTATGCCATAAATTTGAGCAGAAACAATCAAAAGAATTAAACTTCCATTTATTAAGCCGGTTTGTATTACAAAAGCGATCTTAGTTAAATTGTTTAAGTGCCTCGGACGCAGAAGTATTGCTCAAATCAAATTTAATCGCGTTTATGATATCATCACGATGAATCTCACAAACACCCACGGGGAATCTCCATGTAAATATCATAATCTTTCTAGTGTAAAGATAAGCGTCATGTTAACAATTAAATTACGTTTTTTTATTAATTAGGTGAAGTTTGTGTAGGCATACTTAAGTATTTGAACAAGATTAAGATAAAAACCGAACTGGATGGACAGCGACAACCAAAAACTAAAATTTATTCCGTGATAATGAAATGGATTTTTTCGAGTGTGCTGACACAATTCTTACTCGGCTCTATACCTGTTTTTATTTTGGAATTTTATAAATTCAAACAAATATTTATTTTTTAGAAATTTACATTTTCATGCATATTAAATGACGACCGATTATGAACAATATGAGATTCACTAGAAAAATCCATCGGCGTTTCCTAACATTTCTTTTTTGTATTTAATGTCAATATTTGAATATCTTTCTCATTACAATTTTTTTCTAAATCTACATTTGATTCACCAATTTGTATTTTTATTTTAGATGTTGAATTTTATATTTGCAAAATTATTTTATTTATTCTTTTCTAGATCTACTTTTTGAAAATTATCTTTACATTTAAAAGTGCACCGAACTTCTTAGCATTTTCTCTCTCCTATGAAGTCTATCTCCTCAAAGCTTTTATTTTTACTCTTTTTTTTACAATGGAAATCTTTCTAATGAAGGAACCATCACAATCTACTATTCCGTTTCTCTTTAGTTTTCTTTTTCTTTATAAGTGTATCTTCATCTTTATCGAAATATTAATGTGATACATTTTTTAAAACAATTGCAAGATTGTTGAATTGTTTATTTATTTTGAATTTTCTTTGAGTATTCGATTTATTTTGAAAATGTCAATACTATTTTCGTATATTTCACATGAAAAAATACGTACTCAGAAGAGACAGGTTTGCATAATACATCAAATATACTGTTACTCATCATTTGGCTTCATAATTCAGTTATTTTGGCCCACCTCTGTAAAAACTTTGGCCAATTAAAAGTAAACAAATGACGTTCAAGACTGGCTCGTGCTACTTATAATACGGAAGATAAATACTCCAAATGGAATTTATAAAATATTTACAAAATAGTTTTTAAAATAATATAAATAAAATATAATTAGTGGTACGGGTAAAGGAAGTAGCTATAATAGTCGAAATTATTCTTAATAATTTGGACTTTAGTGATTATACAACTGAACGAATATATTTTTCTGATAGTTACACTTTCCAGTTATTTTAAATGGACTATAGATTCAAGAAAAAATAAAATTAATCGGCAAATTTAAATAAACAATTCATCTTCCCGAAATTTTTATTCTAAATAGACATAAAAGATTAAATAACTAAATGCATCACCCAAACAATGAAAATGAATAAAATATGAGCGCTTGTAGAAATTTGCCGACATAAATAGAAAAGAAACCCAAATTTTCATATTTCCTTTTTTGTGGCAGGTACAATTTTTTTACGACTACAATAAACAATCAAACTGGTAATTTTTTTTTGCTATAACTATAAATTCCTGGCTTAAGAAATTAACGATTTTGCAAATCTCCCGGTAATTAAACCAGATTTTAAAACAACTTAATTAGTATTTCGAGAAATAATGAATGAATTCTTAATGAACCTGCTTCGTCACAAATTTGTTTTGAAATTTGAATGAAATGGTTCGAGTTATGAGAGCGATTCATCTTCATTAAGGTGACCTATCCAAACTTGACCTTATAAATGAGCGACTGTATTAGGTAATCTCTAGTCGGGTCGTTCAAAATTCCCTTTCACTCTCGAATTTAAAAAAAGCGACTTCTCTGTCTTACTCCATTGATTGGAATTTTTGCGTGTGATGGGTGAAAGGCAGGTAACACAATAAAAAAAGGACCAGAACCAATTTCACTATCTTAATTACTTAAATTTTATAAATTATTCATAAAAGCGAATTGTGTGGGCAATCATTAACGATTGATTAAATTGTAAATTAATTTATTTGTATGCACGTGAGTGATCTTTGGTAACACTATTGTTAGATTTTTGGGTAATAATGGAAAATATTTTGTACATCGTCAGAAAAAAGTAGTGCATCGTTTAGATGGTATTTTAAATAGTTTGAAGCAATTTTAACTCTTTATAAATGGATACATTTAAACATCAATATACAAAATGGTATTAAATAATTTTTTGATAGATATATAAGCATATCGATATATTTTGTCAGTCATATATTTAATGAAGGGGTTGAGATAATTTAAAGGCGCGCTCTTTAAATGATTCATCAATGGATAAGAAGTATGGACTATTATTATGTAACGAAGAAATACCAGGGCAAATGCTATAAATATCGAGTTGGGTTAAAGAGGTGCCTAATGAGTCTAAAACCAACCACCCATATTAAACTACATTTGAATATTTGTGAGTGCCGAATATAAATTTGAAATCGTCTAGCCACTGCTCTACATTACTTTTAATTAATCCTTTTGGAACATACAATTAAAGATTTTTTGTATCCTTCCAGGAATTACAGCCCCAAAAGGAGATATATGTAATTAGATAAACATCGCGATCTTGCAAATTATACCAATTTCACGGGTGCATTGAATTGTTAAGAGGTCCTTTCATCTTTTCCGAATCAAAATTTTAAAGGCGGCGGAATTAGCACGTGCCGATTTTTTTTTTATTCTTCCTAATTCATTTCGCATAGTTTCAGTGTAAAATTTAAAGAATTTAATTCACCTGCTATTAAATGTTTTATTGAAGACTATAAAATTCTTTTACAAACTAATTTTGATTACGTCATTAAAACAGGTATCTCAAGTTATATCTTGAAATGCCTAAATAAACCCAAACTGAATGGTGGGTAATTAACGGCGATTATTTTAAGAAGCGGGTCAGTAAACACAGAACAAACTTGCATAATTAGACATTTCAGGAATTTTTAATAAATAAAATAAAAATAATTTTCTACAATTTTTAAAAGATGCCATATGTTTTCCACAAGATTTTTTTTGTCGAAATCTAAAATCAATATTCAAAACTATTATTTTCTAAAATTGTCTAAAAATTTAGAAAGTAAAGTCTAAGATTATAATTCTATGGCTTCTTTCAATACAGGACATTTGCACATAAAACAAGAATTATACTTGTACAAATTAATAAAAAAATAAATAAAAGATTCTAGCATCCCACAAGTGCACTGCTATTTGTCTAAAATATGTAAAACGATAAAAATGTTTCTATTCTAGAAATAATGTAGGATTGAATGAACTTACTGCACCTAAAAATAACGAGATCTCGTCCCGTAATAAATAAAAAAAGAATAAAGTGTTCAATTAAAATTTATCAGATTTATTGCTAAATTTAAAAGATAAAGCTGCAGTGTCAACACAAAAAGTTTCAAGAAACTGTTACACAAGAAAAAAATGGTCCATTCATTAATTAAAATTTTCGTTGAATCCTTTTGGTTGTCTACCGAAATATACAAAATCGTAAAACAAAATGTGTCGGATGTTTTCATTAAATTAGTTTACCAGAACCATAAAAAAAGGAAATGTTCTTGCTGAGTGCATTACACTATTTTATATTATGTGCATCTAAGCAATTGGCCGA
The DNA here is from genome assembly GCA_027574865.2 of Coproporus ventriculus. Lineage (NCBI taxonomy): Eukaryota > Metazoa > Arthropoda > Insecta > Coleoptera > Staphylinidae > Coproporus > Coproporus ventriculus. The sequence goes on along the minus strand of JAODAH020049760.1, from coordinate 173,976 downwards.
AACTAGTTTTCGTTTACAACTTTCTAGGATAATTTTTATCTAAACCCATGATACCACGATAGACATAATAATCCTTTTCCTCTACCCAAGTAACCTCCGAAAAAAGGCCATTACAATAATTTACGAATGATTGTAATTTGCATCGCGTGCAACTCACCACCCCGAAAATTAAAAGCAAATTATAGCACCGGGCAGGTTTATTGAATTAAAATTGCTGTTTAACCGACACACAGAAATTGTTTTTCTGGCAAATGATGAGTAATTGGTTCAATTGGAGGGCTTAGATACTGTATCCATTCAATTGATAACCCATCATTTTATTGACACTTACAGAATTCTTTTAAAATCTAATAATTATTCACGCCGCATGTCATATGAGACGAATTGTAATCTTCCGAAAAGATATTGCGTTAAAGGCTAGAGCGAGATAAACTCAACTTGTACCTAATTTATAATAAAATGACAAGAGAGATTAGTTACATTTTACATTAAGTGTTATAAAAAGGACAAATTAGGGTCCTTCACACTTTCGATGATCTGATAACGTATGCATTATAGTATACTCATCGTCATTTATCAAAGTCTTTTACCCTAAATTTTCAAATGGTTTGTTTTACAATTAATCTAAAAGAGTAAAATTTTCCCAAATTATAAAATTTATAACTTCTATCGTTGCATTATTTAATAGAATTTTAGCATATTCTTGGAAACAGCCTTAAGCACGAATTAGGAAAAAGAGATTTTTAATTTATTGTTAAAATCTAGTATTAGTACGCTATTGATAAAAATCACACAAAACTGACACCTGAAGTTCTTAAATAAGATTGCATTTGGGCCTATACACTTGACTTCCATAAACATACCACACATAAAAGTTGCTACAAACATTGGCTGTGGGATGAGAGAGCCAATGAGTCATTAATTTGCCTTGAGACCAAAGAAAAAATTTTTGGACTCTAATATTCTTTCACAAAATTTTGTACACTTTATAGTAACAGAAACAAAAGAAAAAGACAAAGAAAACTAAATTCTGCTTAGCATTGAAAAGACCTAAAAGAAGGATAAACTCAAACTTTTTTAGACTACACCTGATATACAGTGATTACTTTTCCTAATAAATTAAATATGAAACATAGATTTGCTAATGTGACGCATTGAACTAAGAACATAATTTATTATCAATTTTTCCAGCAAACGTTTAGTGGATGTTTCGTGTGGTTAATGTAAAATTAGAATAATTGCATTTAGAAATTAACTTAATTTCAGTGAAGTAAATTACTCTTGAGGGATGTATATAAAATATGTCTTACCAAAGTAGGTCACCTCAAACTAATTTATTACCAAATTAAACTAATTACTATAACCACGAACAAAAACGCTTAATTGATGTTTGCTTTCAATTGTAATAAATCAATAAATTTATGACTTAATTAAAGGCAGTGCCATAATTGTTTTGGTATATCTTTGACACGTAAACTCGTTTTTTAATCCGAAGAATTTAAGTCACGTGAATACGAGAGACTCTTGGGTTCCATTTGCCACTAAAATGAATAATTACTTTATTGTGTCTTTACCTTTGGCAAGTGAATTTGAATATATTTCTGGTTTGCTTAGAGAAAAAATAAGGCATAACAAATCTATCAACGGGAACATTAGTAGTCTGGTTTAAAGAAAATTTTATTTACTACGTGTTATTAAGATTTTATTCGTTACCTTTGTTGGTTGTTGGTTTTAAATTGAATATGTTGGACTTACCTGGAACAAAAAATAAAATAAATAAAAATTAATATGCGTTTGAAAAGTGAAATGTAGGCATCTGCGAAAGTTATATTTCATCCCTGTTTCAGACGCGTTATCTAATTTCCTTGTGGTGGAAACAAGAGTAATAAAGCAACTGATGTCTCAATGCAGAGACTAATCTTCTTTACGATCTTAATAAAAATACAGGACATGACTGAGGTGGTACGTAGTGAACGCGCGGATAAGAAGAATTACTTCGTATTGAGGGAAGGCGAATTTTATAGCATCGTTTAATATGAAACTCCTCGCATATATATTAAAAGAGGTATCAGTTTGTAGAATGAAAAAATTACTACTATTCACTGTTTTGGTAAATAAAGAAGTAACAACTTTATTACCATGTATGGGTTACATGGGGATATTTTTGCGTGGATCTACGTTGAAGATCACTTGAATAAATCATGGGATTATATACAAACAACTTGTTCTGCCATGTAAATATTTTTTAATATTAAGACTAAATTTATAAGTAACTACGAAATTACAAGTAAGTATCAGTATTTTTCTATTCTTGTTCGCTACATTTCGTAAATAGTAAAAATGTCATCATTATGACTGGAAGCAGATGAGGCCTTTTGGTCCATTTAAACTATCAGGATTGTACACAGAATTTCAATAGAGAAAATGATGAAAATGTAAGAAAGGTGAATTTCAACAGAAATTATGAAGATTGCAAAAAAAAATCGCAATTTTGAATGATTGCTAAATTAAGATAGGAGCATTTTTTTTTAAATGTGTTAGGATGAAAGTTAAGTTTGCTCTAATCAACCTGTTAATATTTGCTAATACGATTAATTACCATCTTTAAATTCCTTTCCATATTTAATCTGTAGAATTTCATACATACTACTTAACGTGAAAGTATTAATCTCGCGAAATATATTTTAATGTATGTATCTATTAGTAATTAGTTGGTTTTACAAGGAGGAAGAAAATGTGTTGGTGGTATTTAGTTAATAAAGTGATAGACCGCTCGCGCGGGTTCTATGATCTTCCTATGCGAAGAGAACAGTTTTATGGCTCTGATGATCTATGGGGTTTATTTCTTAGGCGGGATCATCATATCTCATAAATAATCATCCTTACAAAATATAGATATAATATGTAACCGGGGTACCAAGAGATATTTCAACTATTCCACACCCTTCCTGAATTACAATACTAAATATAGAAAGAGGTATAACATTGAAGAACTTTTAATTTCATCATATTGTATACTTAAAAAAATGGAATTTAATTTTATATTAATACAAATTCAATAGAAATAAATTTGATTGGAAAGTGTTACATAATTAGCTAATCTTCTTTATTTTTGCAATGAATTGGTTTAACTTAAACAACTGCAACTGTTTCGTCGTGTATATCAAAAAGAATATTATGGTTAAGAGGAAAAGGGGATGGGATAGCTATTTCCAAGTATTATGTATACGGTAAGTTTTCTTTTATTTTGAAGGTTAATTAGGCAAAATCTCGTCAAAATTATAATAAAACTGTAGGTTTGTATAAAAAACAAACAAACATTTTCTTCTGTAGATTTTATATGGATACATAACAAAATTAATATATTTTTTTTTAATAAAAACATTTTCTCGCTAGTATTTGCAAGAAGTAACATCTTTCCAAATATTTCTTCCATTTTTGACTTTTTGAAAACAAAGTTTTTTTCTTTCTTTACCTTTCTTAATTTTTTTAAAATATATTTTTAAGCATTCGTACAATTTTTTGTAAATGTATTTGTACGTCTATAAATTTTCTTATTAAAAAAAGGGTTAATATTTCATATATTTAAAAAGAAGAATGCAATAAGAGAGTTAAAACAGTTTTTATGGCACTTTGTATTATCAAGTTAATGAGTAGCGAGAGTCTCTTGTGAGTGAAAAGTAATGATTTGTATTATATACATGTTAAAAATAACCTGCCCCACATTTGCACATACATATCCAACCAGTGAGGATAATTTATTAAGTCGAATAGAAGGAACAACGAAAGAAAAATTCAAACACATCCCGTAACTAAATGGGTAGCATTTTTTATTAATGCCTTTTCGATTCATCCTGCTGGGTCTACTTTTACTTAACATACCGAAGAATTTAATAATCACGTGGATGATTTAACAGTCTGCATGATTTAAATTTAGATGTCTTGGAAACCTTCATTCTATTTGTTACATAATTTGAAAACCGGCGGTTTTTCTAGCAAATTTACAAACGGAGAACAGATTCACTCCGTACAATTTATAAATTTTCAACATTTGCCAAAACTCGTTATTTCTCTTTTGAACGATGCACGCACTTTAAAATCTTCACACTTTTAGTGTTTACAGATGTATTCACATTGATAATGAAACAAATTACTGCATCCATTACTAAAACACTTCCACACTTTGTAAACTTAATTTAATATTCTTAAAATAATAAGTAATTATAATTTTAAAAATAAAAATAAATCCGAACATTTAAATATAATTGAGATATCTCATTTAAATGTTGCTGTCTTGAACAGACTACAGATATGGTGGGATAATAAGAGTTGTGATATCGATCACAATTAACAATTTTATTATTACTTTTAATTAAAAATTAAATTACAATAGTAAATGCTTACTTTGCATCATCTTTTTCTATTTTTAATTGTCATTAATAACAAATTTGACATTCTAATGTTTACAGTTGTATAAATCTGTAAAATCATCGTCGTGCTCCACAAATAAGCTAATCAACCGATAAAAATCTATAAATAGCAATATAAATAAAATATTTTAAATTAAAATTGTTATCGAAATAAATAAAAATCACATATATTGTTCAGTGAAAGGTGTTCTTAAAAGTGCGATAAATGCAATTGAGGGAGTAGGTACTTACTTGACTTTTGACTTTTAAACACAAATAAATCTGTAATTTCTAGACGTTAAATGACTAATAAATATCAAACAAATTACCGATAAAAAATTTATTTATTAATTATACAAAAGGTATTTAAAATTTATGCAAAATTCATGGTAATAAGAAAAATAAATTGTTTTTCGATGAGGAATTATGAGAGTTTAATGAATTCCCGTTAGGGGGAATCTTAAAGCATGTTTTTTAAATGAAGAAATTCGGTATAGTATTATTTGATATGTTTTGATGTTTTCAACACTCTGCATGTAATGTAAGGACATGTAATTTATTATAAAAATGTTTGGCTATTAATTTGTTGTGGAAAATTATTTTTTATTGTCAAAACGACTGTGAGGTTTGAGAGGTTTAGTTGTTGGGAGAGGTCGGTATAATAAACGTTGGATTAAAATTCTCTATTTCGTGTTTTAAATTTGTTCGTAAACCGTTAAAGGAAATTTTATAAAAGGGTTGATTGTACTAAAACTTTTTCAATCCCTTAATGGTCAATAGAAATAGTTTAGGTATTTTAATAATGTCAGTACATATTTCGGTTGATTTAATATTGTTTTGTTAACCCATAAGCCATAGGTCTCTTCACTTTTGACCTTAAACTGTCAAAGGAAATCACTGCATATAAATCAATCTTATAATAAATGTTTGTGTTGGATTGTCATAATTAACCTGCGGAGTTTAGCGCCATACCATCTAGGCCCATTTATACCTCTACAATAGTGGTAACAATCAATTTTAACTCGATCTACTAAAACGATCTGTGAAGTTCCAATGTCAGATCGGTGATATCGTTGTACGGTTACACACACGCGATACTCTAATTCTTTTCTTATTTTTATGATGACAAATGAATGATGGACGTGTCGATGTTACATCATTGTGTAGGCCCACAGGTGATCTTACTTAACATACTTCATCACAATACCTTTTTACCAATTTATTCCTGGACCTATCATAACACAATATTTTTTATCGGCACCACAAGTGCTCATTTAAATCTTTTCATATTTTCTATTGATGGAACAACAACATTTAGATGTACAACACTTACATTCTATATTAAATTAGGAAAAATATGATTTTTTTATCAACGTTACTTGGATTTTAAAATAGAAGAAAATTATGAAATTTTTATATTGAGTAATGACTTAGAAGATTCTCAGTGAGATAATCTTAAGTAGATTTTTATATCCCAACAATTAATAAATTTTTATCTACTTAAAATTTCTTTCAATTGATTGTTTTTCTAATCTTGAAATTGTTTATAACATTATCTGGTGATATTCCATATAAACTTCTTTTATAATTCCAGGATCTTAAAAAGCTATTAAAACATTCCCATCCTTTTCTGTTAAAGATAATTCAGTTAAATGAAGTGTCGTGTTCCAAAAAGTTGCATCATAACAGACGCTTGTACCAGTGAAATTAATTAACAATAACTAATTTCGATTTTTATGTATGGGAACTTGTTCGCATCTTCGAGCGGTAATCGATTTGTTGCGGTCATGTACAATTGCTAATAAAATCGATTACAGATTTGTTTTATAATTGCATACAGCGTTATTTATTTATTTGTTTTCTAAATCAACTCTGTAAGACGTGTTAATAAAATTAAATAAAAGTAATTCATACCCAAACAAAATGGGGTTGAACAAATTTCTTTACACAAACAAAACTTGTGTGGTCCGCGTCAACGTAAAATTACAGTTTATTTTATTTTACAACAACCTGTAATTGCAATTTAGGGCTTAATAAACATCCTGTATAAAGGTATTTTATTATAAATATACACGTCGTGTTGTGTCTTGGTTGGATTGATTAAATATTCATCGGAATATTATACAAAATTTTAAACAAATGATATGTTACTGATATTCCTAGTACTTTACATATCATTGTTTTTCATTCACATTTTGATTTTATCTCAAACAAACTGATTTTATATTGCAAATTCAATTTTCAAATGCATTTTTCATATTCAACTGCTGCGCCTCGATTCTCCTCGATATCAATGTTCCAACTTTTATTTATATTTTATTCATGTGCGATTTTCATTTAGATTTTATTACTTGATTCATTCAGATAACGAAACGCATAAATTCATTTGCAAAACTTTGATTTACTTTAAGATATTTAAAAAAATACATAATCAGAATGAACATGTTAAACTTGTAGTACCTAGTCAGTCGTATATTGAAATCTTTTATTTTTAATTTGACAGAGAAAAAAAAAAACTGCAAAATAGCTCCAATTTATCTGTAAAAAAAAGATTAAATTTCTTTGTAATATTTACAATTCTAAAAAGTAATTGTAGTCATAGGCATGTATTATACTCTTTCTCTAATTTTATTGTGGATTCTATTTTTGTTTTGGGGGGATTAGTCCAGTCTTACTATGAGAATAAAGTTCAATTGTATTGGCTCTTCCAAAAATAGTTCACTTTCGAGTAAAAATAGTCACTATAGTACAAGTGTGCATTCTCTTAAAATTATTAACTAAACATAATCAGGAATTATGTAATTTCCCGTAGAGTAAGAATTTGAAAAACTAAAAATATGAAGAATTTTGTTTACAAAATAACTTGTTTATGGTGTTGATGCAGTTATAGGATTTCATGGGTATTATGCAAGAATTATATTTTACCATCCATCGAAACCGTGTCCTGATAAGAATCTCTAAACTGTCATTAGATTGCATTAGTTCACCGGTGTGGTAAAAAGAAGCTCGGGCCGAATTCTAATAGGTCTGTACGCAACAACTAAAATGTACTAAAAAAACATGAATGCATAATTGATTCCTTCCTTTTTATATTCCGAAACGAATTTTGGAGGAAAAAGTGGACAGACAAGTGCAATAGATCAGCACCTGTCCCACATATCATTTCATTAAATTCCCCTCAATCACTTAATTTGATTTACTTCCCTATCTTACCATAAAGAAACAGGGAAAAACTTTCATGATACATCTCCGTTTACTAAATAAACAAAAATGATCCGTATTTTAAAATTTTTCTTAAATGTCCTTGGCTAACAGCTTCGCATGAGATAATTGCCTAACAGAAATTTCATTATTCCCAGTGTAATTCCCTAATTTTAAACCATTCCGTACTATTTTCAGATCAAATCGAAAGTGAAATTTAGTGTTCTCGAAATAGGTACATACACAAAACTTAAACACTCTTCCCATAAATCCACCGACTTTTTTTCAATGACTATAAATAAATAAATTAACACTGAATACATTTGTATTCGTCTGAAGAATCATTATAACTCTTTCAAAACGGCCGTTTTAATTTTCATTGCATTCATAAATTAACTTACTCATGACCTTTATAAAAATTCTCTTATTACTCTTCATTTCGATTAAATTTCATCATCCCTAAAGAGTTCAGCGCTCTTACAGTTTAGATTTGTTTTTATTCAATATGTCCCCTTTCATTGGCGTCATATCGAAGTAATCTTAGGGAAAGAGAGTTGTTTGTAAACCGCAGATTAGATGTTTAGACCACAATTACTTCTTTATAAAAGGGGATTAGCAATAAAAGGGGAAAATATACGAGTTGTCTTGCGGTTTTTATATCCATTACAAACTATGCAATGAAAAGATTTATATTCTTGGTTAATAAACAGTCTGCACAAATATAATAAAGAATCTGTTGCACTATGAACAACTTTTGTTTTATATTTGAAGGATTTTATAAAATATATCGGATGCAGCTCCCCACATTTTATAATTTGTGCAATGCAGCTGTCGTATTAGAGATTTAAAAAATCATATAATCGCAATACATATTCATTTTTCACCATTCACCAATTTTTTTAATAATTTAACAAAATATGTAGGGTGAGAACAGCAGAAGTATCTTTTAGCTTAAAAGAGTAGAAAATTATTTTTTGCAATAACATAATCGGTAATCTAAATTGTATGAAAAAATGACTTTCTATATTATTTTTCCATAATATATTCTTATTCAATGTTTTAAGTAAAAAAAAATAAATTTTTCTGGAAAACTCTGTTTTTGGTGAATGCGCCGGTACAAAATTCAGTTGGTGATAGTTATTTCGACAATTTTTTTCTAATGAATCAAGCATATTAGCTAATAGTTCTTGCATGCTAAATTTTTACATTGCAAAATTAATGAATTTTGAAATTTGGAATTCTTTACCTGTTCAATATTTTTCTAAATATTTTATTACATTATTTATGTATTAGTATTTAAAAATAAGTTTCGTATATTTAGAGGAATGTAACTCGCACCATTCGCAGCGTAATTAGTCAACTATAAAATCTTCTGAAGAATAACTGCACAGTTCTGGCTTGAAGACTTCCACAGCATTTGTGAGGAGAAACTAAATAGTGTTCGCAACAATCCCTAAGACTGGAATTATGCAGACATTTCTCAGAGGATCTTCGGAGCGTATATGGGTACTTTAACTAACCGCTGGATTGTGCGACTTCTACATTCGTTGTTTTTTAATAATAATTATTTACTGCTTTTTTTTAACGTAAAAACATAAAATTCCATGTAATAATATTTAGAATTTCGCTTGTAAATATAATATATTTCATGTAAGGGTTTATAATGAAATGAATTACATAGTTTATACTAATATGCAACCTAATAAAAAAGAAAGAACGAGGAGGGTGCTTTGAAAAGTTATGAACCCTTATGATTCAGCCGCTTGCATAAACTACTAAAGTGGTGCTCAATCATTTAAGGACTGTCATTATCCATTCAAATGATTCTCAGTAGTAAAGAGGAAATTAGAAGAGATTAGGATTTAGGTGTCTAGAAAACATTCATTTCCATGATATATATGACTAGTAAATATATATTATTAAAACAACTTATAAAATTATTCAAATTATTAATTGAGACCTTGTTATAAGACCATAGCTTAAGGATATAAAATATAAGATTGCAGTTAAATATGGTGCGTGAAACCGGGGCTATAAGTATCTGCAAATTACCTAGGTATATCTATAGATTATACAGAAGACCTTTAAAAAGAAAAAGAAGGAAATTTAGTCACGTGTGGGTTTGCGCCTAAAATTTTCTATACTTCTTTTTCCTGCTTAATCATCATAATCATTACAAAGATTATAATTTTCTAAAAGACATACTTATCAGGATAAATCAACTTGTTGGTTTTTATAACCTTTAATATGGGCGGTCTTAAATTATATGTTGCACTAAATTTGCATAAAAGGCTGCATCTCGCGAAATTGATATTCCTCTTTTCAATATTATTGGACGTCATTATGCGCTTTTTAATTGAAAATTTGCATATAGGAAATTTTATTTTCATTTTTATATCGTAGAAAAATGAAATTCATTCATAGTAAATCCTGCTATTTTATGTACTATTACGCTCACATCTAGACGTCTTCACTGTTATATTATCGTAAAACATTTCAATTTAAATTGGATCTCTAAAATTTATTGTCTTGCATTTTTATATTCGTACAGACTTAAATTATTTTATAACAATATTATTATCTATAATAATAATCTATTATTATATATAAAAAATATATATAGCACAAAAAGAAAAAACTCAAATATTTAACCAAAATTACATCAGAGAATAGTTTTATCCAAAAAGTTAGGTAACAATTTAAAAAAATTACTATTTATTAACGATCTCTGGGTATTATATTTTTTACAATCAAAGGTGATTTATATCTACATCGAAAGTCAATATTTAAATTATATTTACATTTATAAATTAATTTGAATAAATCGAAATTTACCGTTCAAATAAATAAAAAATACACATTTTAATTGAAGATAAAACTTACATCTGCCCTAATGATTTTTATAAATTTACTGTTTTTGAGTAATTTAGATTCGTTTTTTTTTCCCATTTTTAGTTAAGACGATGCACCGGTGCATTTTTATTTCGGAGCGGTACCGAATTCTGAAGAGAGAAAGAAAAAAAATGCGATGAATTACTGTTCATTGTAGTACACAATGTACTACCTGTGAGGCCTGGACTTATGCCGCATCACATACTATCTACATAACATAGGTCAAGCTTATTTTAGCACCTGCCGCTAATAGCCGCAATGACGCGACTCTGTCGCGTACTAAATTGAGCTCCTGTTCGTGGGTGACACTTAACATGCCGTAGAGTTCCTTATCGAAAAATCACCCCCAATATCGATACTTGCGGGACAACAGGAGCAAAAAAGATAATGAAGCTAAATTATTCATGATTTTATAAATTAAAAAAATATAATATGTATAAATATTCGAACTTTAGAGGATACCAGATTTTGATATTGTGGCATGTTTATTTAATGTAATGCAAATATTATGACCACTAATTGAATTATTTATCTTCATAACAATAGGATAAATGATATTTAAATTACTTAAATTAAATTTTTATATTATAGTTTATGACTGCCTAGAATCCTACACACCTTTATTATGCTGATTGTGGTGCTTATGCAATATTTATGTTAAACCTGTAACCGTACACAAATTTGGTCTACGTGCAAATTTTGCGATATCTCAAATCCACGTGCATAATCCACTTGATATTCATATCTATATCTATATGCATTTTTTTCTAGTTTGGACAACATGAAACAGATCACGTCTACCATTTCTCTTCCATCAATACTTAATTATAAATAATGAACGGTAACTGTTCATTTTAGTGGGAAGGATTTAATGTTATAAAAATATTAACTAACTAGTGAAGATAATATTAATGAAGAGATGTATTTTTCAAAAATGATAAGGTGGAACTAACGAAGTGCTTTCACCTAACTATATGCAGATAGGATTCTTAAACCGAAATTAATTGATTAGCAAGAAAGGAGATTAAATGAAGCAATCAACTTATCTGTTGGCAGTGGCATTTGTATTGTATAGGGATCCTTTTTAAAGACATGTTGCATTTCTCGGCTTAACATAATAATAAAAAAAAGGAAACTTGATGCCTTGACGTCCGTGTCCCAACAATTGAAATTTTACACATCGTTTAGCGTCCAAAATACGGCTATGTTTTCAATCAAAATGTTTCCCACAATCATTCCCGACTATATACATACTTTAGTTCTTCTCAATTACCATTACAACAACCGTAAGGGGTTTTTGACCGGTTATCACATAGCACGTTCCATATAATTTCATTTAACATAACACTTTCTATCAATTATTTTTTATATCTTTTGCTAATAAATCATTCTAACGTACCCCGTTGATAAAGTTGAAAACACTTTCTATATTTACGAAACAAAGGCTTTTGCTTCAGAGGAGCAAATTGTATAATTTAGTATTGTTGCTTTCCATTCTTTATAAGATATACAAATGGTGCAATATTTTTATCAGAGGGATTATATTTCTCTACTGCTAAACATTAATGATCAAAATTTTAGAAACTCAAAAAACTAGAATTCGAATTAGTTTGTATGGAATGGAGCCTTAAAATATTATTTGAACACAGTTTTTCTTTTGGTATCTTAGTTTCGAATTTTCAAAAATTCCTCATAATCATTAAATTTTGGTAATAAAAATGGATTCCACGTTTTTAATGTTTTGTATTTAAGATAATTCTATTCCCTATATTCTTATGTATGTAATATTAGAATTTATACAGGCTATGATAATGATTTTTACTAAACAATTTTTGTTCATTAGGATGACAAAAAACTGTAGAGATTATCTCTGACATTCAATGTTCTATTAATAAGCACTTGCAAAGGGTACTTAATTGTCTAAAAAAACATATGTTCAAATTTTTGATATGTCATGAATAGATTGAAAATATACTTGAAAGTTTTTCGACAACTTGTCAAAATTAAAATATACTTATTTTGAAATATTATTCAATATTGTTTAAAGAAAATTGAAATGTAAATTTGAGTCCTGTGTTTTGAAATCAATTTAAAATCAACCCTTACAAAAATATATCGATGGTTTCATACAAGCACAAATATTATAAATAATAATATTTGAAACAACTTTTAAAATAAATCAAAAAATATTTATTAGGAAGAATTGATAAAACATATAAAAAATAATAATTTGGTTACGTTATTTAAAACTATCTTCCTATAAATCAAGAATTTATTCGAGGACTAAAAACAAGAATATGCAGAATGTCTAAAGAAATTCAAACTTTCCAAAGTAGGATAGAAAGTGCTAGATAAAATCTTATTCTGTACCCACAATAAGGCCGATTTTTATATAATATAAATATTTTGAATGTTTTGGCTAGCAAACCAAAACGAAAATGTTATTTTTTAGATTGAACCGGCTTGCCAGGTATTACTCATATCCATCGCCTTTTGTAAAGTCACCAAATAAATAAGCAATAAATATATAATGCGCGATGAGGTAAGAAATATGTGAAATTAAATTCTATATATATATATAAGAGTTGATATCTGATTAAGGCCATATGTAATTGAAATATTTCTAATTGGTAGGGCGCTAACGAGAGTTTGGGACTCCAGCGGTGATCGGACGCCACTTAAGCGCGTGTCTGTCACTTAGTGTATATGTTATGACGGTCTATTAGGTTCCTAATCAAGCTTGGATATTATATGATGAACCTGGCGGGTATGTGCCCTATAAACGAGGGCCGACAAATGACTGACAATTCACACACCAAACGCCCCAGGAGTTTATACAATGGATTAAGCCGCGCATCTTCTAGGAAGCCCATTCCGCTTACATAACTAAACTATATTAATAGGATTCTGGCGCGAGAACGCGCGTCTGCTACTTTCGCACTAGTCTATACTGTATTTGCTAGGAAGTTAAGTAAAACATGCTCACCCCTCTTTTCATACCAATCAAGTATAACCATCGTCTGGCGTTTATATAATTAACCATATGACTAACTACATTCAACGGAAAATGAATGCAAAAAACACTACACAATCATCATTTTATACCTAAAACAATTTTAAAACTAAAATCGTATCAAACCTAAGATGTAACTATTGCATTCGAAAATTTCCGTAAAGAAACCACCAATTCATTTTTTCTTGTTTGTAACTACCGAAATGGGGTAAAAAAATTAAAAAAAAAAATATTTCGCGTCATCAATCATGCCTTTAAAAGGAGACGACAGGTTCACAAAACGCCTTAATTATAAATTCAGCGCGATTTTACGACGTACATTCTTCATCAGCACATTTTAAGCGCATTTTTGGGTTCACATTTGAAATTATCATCATTAAATAGCAATAAATTTATTGATTTCTTGATTGTTATTTAAGGCATTTTAATACATACCTCATTTTTAGGATTCTTTTTAAATATGAATATTTATTTATTTGTTTATTTATTTTCAATATTTTTTTGAATTTTAATTTATGCGAAGATTCAAAACTAACTCGTGAAGAGCATTTAATAATTTAATTTTTAATTTGTTTATGGTGGAGGTGCCCGAATTTGATATCTTATATTGCAATGTAGTTAGAAGAAATTCAAACAATGTTTGCAAATTTTTCCTAAACATGGAAACATCAAAAATACTTAAATGTATCAAGAAATATCAGAATTTTATAAAGAAAATGCTGACGATGTAATATGTATAAGTATCTGATATATAAATTTTGAAATAATTGAAAATAATTAAAAATTTCAAAAAAGTGATAATAATTATTTTTGCAAAATTCTTGCATTAAAGACTTAGTTTTATGTATGCCTAAATAATAAAAACTTTATAAAAAAATTAGAAGACTTGTAGTCGCAGTTATCTACTGTTATTGAGTTACATGTTATTATTTAATTTGGTTAGTCTAGGTAATTATGTTATGAGTTATAACAAATCATTATTTATTGTAATTATGCAATTTTATCTGTTTTTTTTTTAAATAAACAAACTTACATAAAACAAATATTATTAAAATGATAACATTTTGATTTTGGTTTTCATATGAAATTTTTTTGTATAAGACATTGATCAAAAAACAATGTTTCGTTATTTTTTTATTTTTAATAAAATCTTTAAAATTTATTTAGATAAATTATAAACAATACACCAGTAACTAAATTAGATCAAAATATAATATGAAATAAAAAAATTATGATTTGTCCAGGAGCCATAGAACTTTATTAATTATTGTAATTATATGTTAGACTATGTAATATAAGAAATAATTTGTTTTATTAAACCCAAAAATATTATCATGAAAAATCTTTTCTCGGCCAGAAACCTATAAATTAATTTGTACTTGTAAACTACCAAATTTATTCAACTCATGCATTAACAAATAACTCGCTCGCATGAAAAAGGCTCTCGTATCATCTTAGTTATTAACATTACCTACCACTCTTTAATGCTATATTAAAGTACAAATTAATTATTTTGTTATATAAAATTAGTTATTATTGATTGCTAATAATTTATCGAGAATAATTAATTAAATTAACATTTTTTTCAGTGATTAATTACTAGTTATGTTTATTCGTTGTTTTTGTGTAAATTATGATTTAATTATCATATAGTGATGTAAGCCTTGTACTAATTTTTCTGTTGCAGTCACAATTCAATTTAATTGTTTATTGTTATATCAAATACGTAATCCGGAATCGTACACAATTATCCAATTGATATTACCGCAGGTTCATTCAACGCTTTTTTTTGTATGAAAAGCGGTGAACATGATGCTCCTAAAAGGTTTTTAGGAAAGAAATAGAAGGATGTGATCGCGACCGCGCGCGCGTTTTTAATAAAACTGTTTAATGCGTAATGTTTCCTTTGAATAAGTGTAATAATTATTGTAAGTGGGACATGCTTGTTGTAAATATGATAGTATGATATGCGACCCGTGCGATGTTTAATGCGATATGGTGTGTAAAGTGTATTTTGCTTCCCGTTTTTATCAAAAAGAATTAAGTGGTAGGTCAATGGAAAATGAGATTCGCGAACGCTTTGATAAGTAAAGGTGGGTTGGAGGCGACTTACTATAGGCGGAAGAATCGTCTAGAGTACCATTTACTGTGCCATCGGGTAATATTTGTAGGTGGCGATTTTTGATGAACATTTGAATTTTGCGGGCGGTGCCAGTGATGTGGGAAAGATTCGTACTACGCTCACTTCTTGCCGCCGAATCTTCGATGTGTTGTGGAGGTGGAGATGCTTCCGAACGATTGAAAGGAGATACCTGGGGGGCGGTTGGAGCGCAGAAGGCAAGACCACACATCGTAGCAATTAGCAACCCCAGTAACGGCGCCTTCACCATGACTGGGACATATCTAAATCACGTCACTCACCGTCGGGCTTTTGCCGCCACGACACCCGCGGAACTTTATTCACTACACTCATGTTTAAACATCCTCCGCGAGGCATATGTTATTCACGCGGCTGCTATCGCGAGACTGAGCCGGAGAGCTCGTGCCAGGTCCTCTAATCGCACGTGGATGAACGCTCTTAATTAACAAAAAAAAAAAAAAAATAATAATAATTAAATTTTTTTTTCGTAAAGAATCCCAAAAAAATTAAATTCTGAAAATTCTAGTGATCCCACGGACCTCCACGTCCCCGACGTCCGAGGGTCGTTTTAACTGACCACCGATGACTTCTACCAGTTACTAGTTGATTCTGTTTGGAAGTTCGCGCTAGTATGAGGATTGAAGCTACAGGGATATTAGGCCTCGTCCCCTGTACTCGCGCCGGCGCCGCCTCTTTAACTTCTTCAAATCTAATATCTATTGTACACCACTACCACTGCTATTTAAGTCATCATCAATCCACAGGACCGCATTTAGTCCCCATAATGAACCCTTCCACCCCCTTAGTTATTTACAAATTGAACCCCATTTTATTAAACTAAACTTCCTTCATATTTAATTTTCAATTTCCATTATAATTTGGCATTTTTCAAAATTTCATGATTTAAGAAAATTAACCCGACATATTATGTCTTCTCCATTAGAAAAAATTGCAATACTATCTGATATTTTACCCAATTTTTTTCAAAAATGATTGATTATCTGGTTCACAAGACATAAATAATAATTGTAATTTATATCCAACGTTTTGTTTTAACAAATTAAACATCATCAAGACTTCATCGACATTATGTTCTGTTCTTTATGTTTTCCATGTAACCCTGGCGATGTTTAAAATTACAATAACACGAAACGTAGGTTGCTTATTAAATTATTTATTTATGTCATAGATACCGAAATATCATCTGAAATTTTTAATGATTTAAATTAAAACTAATATCTGCAAACTTATCTTGGACATTAAAATATGGATAATTTAAATGTGTCCAAACGTTAGTATGTCAAGGTTCTAATAATTATCAGTTGGAATATTTGAAAAAAATTGGACAGTAAAAAAATTTGATTATAATATATTTTGTTTAAGTTGGAATGGGTCAAATAAAAAAAACGTTTTCTACATTAATAGAGTTTTAGAAAGAAATGTTGGTCTGATCTAGTAATAATATGAATATAGATAGCAATTGGAAAAATTCAATTTTAGAAACGTTTCATAACGCATTCAAAACAAATTTGAAGCATAACGAATGAAATTATTGGAAATTTTGAACTAGAGCGTTGTACGTACTTACATTAATACTTCTTGTATCTACTAACTTTTTAACTTTTTCACGTAAAAGAATTAACTAATAAATATTGAAAAAATGGCAATAACATTTTATGCATGAAAGAGAGAGTTACATGTTAATGTTATTAAGATTAACTACTAACTAAACTAACTAATTAAATAAGTTTCTCCAAATTATCTGATTATCTATTTATAGAAATAAAAGATAAAAATAGCAAAAAAATGCAAAATGCGGCCCTGCAGAAAATTAAGTCACGTAAGCAAAGTAATTACGCTCTAAACATGTAATACCGATCATACTGATTCAGTACTGGGTGTCTGAAAAAAGTCACGTATGTCCAGTTTATTAAATGCATTCTGAAAAGTTTGCAAATCCTTTCTGAAAATTGATTTCATCATTGCGGTCACCCAAGGATTATTTACACCTTGGCCTTGTTTGCATTTAAATATTTATTAATATTTCCGAAATGCAAAGCTTCATGTTGTAATCAGGAAACGAGGAAAAACTTATCCATTCACTCGGTTAATCCCACAATGACGAAAACTATTTGCATCCAGTCAAGCGTAATTAAAATCTCCGGTTAATTCAAATGAATGATAACTGTTTTATTTTTAACGGAAAAAGTCGCATATTTTATGAAAGTGAAATTTACCGCGAAGGCAATTCACATGAAGAAATTCCTATAATCGAAGTAGGATTTACTTCTCTTGTGGATGTGACGTAAAAATAACTAGAACTATAAGTAATAATTTATTTAGTGATAAATAAAGCGGAAAATTTATTCGAAAATAAGTGAGTCGATTTTGCAATTCATAAGAGATAATGTTCACGAGTATAGACGCATATTTTAAAACGAAAAAATTCTTTCTAGACTTTTATCAAATTTAATTTTGGATTAATTTTATGTTGATGCAACATTTTAATGATTTATTAGAAAATTTATTAAAGTAAATTTATATTTTGCATTTGCTCTTTTGGCAGTCGTGTGTTTTATATTTTGTGTTTCCACAGCACCATTTGTCTTTTCAAAACATTGGAGCCAGATGCAATTGTTCATAATTTTTTTATACATTAATCTCATTTCTTTTTTTAATTTAATAATTAAAAAAAAAATATAAAACCTTTTGGACTAATTAAAAATCAATAACATTGGCCACTTTATTTTTAACTGCATCTCATAAAGGTGACTTGCTATTGATATGTAAATGGACGAAGGTTTATCATTTAAAAATAAGTTTCACGATTATTATATATTTTTACGTATTTTTATTTGTTACTTGTGATTTTTTTTGTTTATTACTTTTTCCATTTAATTTTTAAATTTTTTGAAAATGTAATTTTTTCAAGGAAAATTAAACTTTTTTAATAACAATATAATTTTTCAATGAAACTGCGATTTTACAAGGAAAATATAATTAATTTCATAGAAAATTCAACTTTTTAAGGAGAAACACTACAAGTGTACAGACAATAGTAGAGAATTTTACCTAAAGAATCTCTACTCTGTCCAGATTTTTGTCTGATGTATAAAGGTACCTTTAGAAATAGAGGAATGGTAAATTTTGCTGTTTCGAATAAAAATTCTCAATACATAATTATATTTTTTAACATTTTGACTAATCTGAATTAGATATGGTGACAGAATATGTATGTAATTCATGAAATAATTTAAACATATGCGCTGCGCTTTGATTTGACTATCATTTAATGGGGGTGTTAAAACCTTTAAAATTTATATTTGTGTTCAATGTCTAATATATGATAAAATATTAAGGCACAGTACGATTAGATCTGGAATTGTCCCATATGCATACACACAAATGCATTTTATTGTGTAATGGAAGGTGTGAATGAAACATTTCGGCTATGCACCTCACCTAAAATGCGTGACACAATAAAGGTAGAAGGTGTAAAATCAAATATTATTTAAACCATTACAGCCACTTTCATCTCAATAGAAGAACTTTCAATCTTCATGTCAATGACATATTTATATTGAATTTTTATGAAACCAAGCTACTTTCGATTCCATTATTTTATAATTATTTCAATTTACACATAACCGACATACACACACTGAAGCTAAATGGGGTATCTAGATAATAGCTTTATGATCTGCGGTGTTAAAAGATTAACTGTCGCAACCCTAAGTTCTACATCATTTCTGAAAATAACTGACAGTAAACGCACAGAAGGGTTGGTGCGATTATATGCGATTCTAAATTTCAAAGTAGTTTAAAAAAATTTTATTTAATGATTTAATAATGATTGTATTATAATATAGATAGGTAGTTCAACGTTTTAGCAATAAAATCGCCAATAGATGACAATCCTAATAGTGCATTAAGCAATTGTCGGGATTTGCATTGTGAACAACCATTTGGTATTGCATTTAATAGAAATTGGAATTTCGAACCTCCCACGTTATAATTCACATAGCTTTTGAACGGGGCTTTTAATATATGTATAAACACGATTTAAAGGAGTAACATGGTTTTTCATATGCGGGTGGTTTATAGTTATAATTTGTTAAGTTGAATTTCCTTAAGCAATTAATTAGAAAACTCAATTTTGTGAAGGTACCATCATAATGCCTTATTTGAAATCAAAGGCTTTTACAGTTTTTCAGATACAAAAAATAGTTAAAAATTTAAAATGTGAAAAAGAAATCTACACATTTGTTCTGGTAGAAAATATAAGGAATGACATGGCAACATCTAACTAGTGGAAGATTTAATTAAAATTAAAAATCTGCTTTTGATATTTGTATGGGGTGAATAAATTTTTAAATATTTCCATTGGATGATTTCACAAGGAAAATCAGTGAAACATTTCTGTTGATGAAATTTACAAATGAACAACTCGAAGATCATAGGTTTGTTTCCCTATTATAAAATTGATTTAATTTTTTAATTAATTTAGGATTGTTTCGCATAATCCATCCCCTTAATGAAACATCTTGTGAGGGGAATGATCCCCTTAGGGAGAATATCAATCCACACCATTTAGGTATCTTGAGTGATTCCTCTCTGTCTTCTATTTACACTTTAATTTAATCAAAGGAGAACTGCAATAAAATTAAATGCAATTATCCTTTACAAATAAACCAGCCCCCAACAGTGATGAATTGTGAATTAGACACATCACCCTTTTGTACCACCTCTGGTAATCTCTTTCGAACAAAGGTGGTTGTTTATGAGAACTACAAATTACATAACAATGACTATGTTTATTAAGGATAAGGTAAAATAAAAATTATTAGTCTGGAGGGTCGTAGTGTAGGCGTTTTATGTAAAAGGGTTGCGACCATTCACATTCTTTATTTTGTTACTGAAAACTATGTATTGTAATTATTTAATTTCTTATGTGAAATTTGAGCTCTCTTTCAGCATTTTTTACTTTTATTTCTCTTTTGTATAACCCTTTATTATTATCTTTTTGCATATTTCATATTTAGATGAATTTTCCATGTTACTCATTATTATTTTTTTTTTTTAATTTAAGATTTGTGTCAATTTTTTTAATTGCACTTCCACTTTTTTTTGCAACAATGAAAAATTTTAGATGCTGTGATAATGAAATATATGTAAATTGTAAAGAAACAATTACTTGGGTGGGGTCGAAATGGTAATGTGAATTAAAAGTGATAAAAGTGAATGAAAATAGCCGATAAGGCAAAACTATGAAAGATAATCAGTTCATGTAAATTATTCAAAAGTTGGAGGTGGATTTGTAACGATGCAATTATTTTGCACGCGCTCGGTATTGTGCATTATGCAATGTAGAAAAGGGATCTGAGGTTGATTCGGAATGGATATCAAGTATTGAATATGGGTGGGAAGGGCCATCACCATCGGAACTATTATATGCAGAACTTCTGGCACATGTCAACTCTATAGAGTTGATGATATATGAAGCAATTTATTTCAAATTAAAGCAATTACCTTGCAGAACGCGAAGCACTTCCACTACCCACATAAGCCATATAACTACACTTTTGATATAATTTAATATAATACGAATAAATCAGGCGCATTAATGAATTCGATCGAATTGAATAGTTTTACACCTCAAGTTTCCTTATTAGAAAAGGAGAAACGGGAAAACGGGTGTAGATAAATATTTTCCTTCCTCGAATTATCTTAAATCTAAATAACTTAACGTAAACGAGGGTTGCACTTGACGTATTTCGGGGTTTAATATTCCCACCGAGGCAGGTTGCGGGTTCAAAACCCGCAATAACCATCCCCACACTCATCAAGTGGGGGTTGAATGTGATAAATTAGCAAAGTTAGCGCATGATCTTGAAAGGACATTTCAAACAGATGCATCCTTGTCCAAATATGTAATCAGAAATAATTCGCGGAGAATTGCGGAAGCATTTCGAAAGGTTATACCTAATTAGTTACAAGCTAATCTATTAATGATTATTTCTTTTAGTTCGCCCTTGTTTTTATTTTACAATGCACCTTACCAATACATTACATAAACTGGTTATTGGTTGATTACATTTGATAAAACATAATTTTTTTATATGAATTCTATCTGAAATATTATATTACCCCACACAGGTTGTATGTAGCCCTGCTTGAGGCCTTCGAAATGACTTGCAGCCCTTTCAAATGACATCCGTGGTTGTCACCGATCAAATCAATCAAGAATCTTTAAAATCATAGACTTGTCCCGTTTTATTTTTCTTCGTATAGACCCCACAAGTTATCACACGTTGCGTCTCTAAATTTAGTAATATTTATTTTTCTTTCCATTAATCCTCACAGAAATAACTATTTTAATTAATATTATATTTAAAATCAATTTGGTAGATTAACATAGATCACCATTTTTTATATAAGTAGATATTTTTATTTGTAAAAATTTCATTTACATTTTGTAGAGATGTTGCATTTTAAATAATTCTTCAAAGAACGTGATTAGGTACACATCAATAAAATATTCACATTACGGGTTGATACCCCCCTATAGAAGGGATGTAAGCTTGAATAACCAAGTATCTATAAAGCTGAATGCACGAAATTCCCAAATATCTTAGAACGGCGATATAGATTTAAATAGCTGTCATCAGATAGTTACTTCACGAATTTATCATTGTATTGTTTGGGGGTAACCAATGCAAGAATAATAAAAAATTTAATTTATAAGTTAAAACCTTACGTATTACCGTTATTCGGTGTTTCACGGAACCTACCACCCATCCTACCTTTTTAGAAAGGGTGTTGAATTCGAGACAATACACAATGGATATTTAACAATTACACATAAACTAAATTTAATATTTAAGGGCTTGTATTTTATTACCGTTTTATTATATTATCCATGTATGCACCACCCTTTATTATTCATTTCTTATAAATTTAATAAAAAAAAAAAAATTTGATGGTATCAGTTCATGTGGATGTCATAAATAAAATCGTAATGTTGTAACATAATACTACACATTATATTAAAGTTATTTTTATATTATAATAACTCAAACAATTTATGAGATTTTAATTTTTTTTGTTTAATAAAATCTATTGCATTTTGTACGGTTTGCGGTTTAAAAAAAATTACTTAATTTGTCTATGAATAGATCGAAGATTTACAAAAATATATTATGCTTTATGTGTTCGAACACATATCCGTCAAATCCTGGGGTGTCTAAGCTTTTAGATTGTCTTTGTAGCATTAGAAAAAAAGAACAATTTTAAACCTTTAAAAATTTATAGCAATCTTAATTTATATGTATTTTTTTCTTTATTTTTTCCTATCTATAAAAATTTTATTCCATTTTTCATATCAAATATATAAAAAATTTTTTATAGTCACAACCTTTGAAGTTCTGGGCCGCAAATTGAATAATTATTACCACGTTAAAGCGAATTTTATAACAACAGAGAATTTTAAAAATGCATTCCGAAAATAGTAATTTCAGAGTAAAAGGGGTGATATATGGCAGATAAAACCATTTGTAGTTCGCTCCATAGATATTTCAAAACTATTCAGCATTTCTGCTAGAACTACAAAACATTTTACGTATGAGCGAACGCACATTTATCTTAATTCCACACATTACTGCCGTTAGGTACTTTGAAGCGTGGCTGGTTTTACTAACACCAAAACAAAAAATTAAAATCAGATTATTAAATTTAAATCAATTACCAGTTGAATTAATTTAACTCTTGTCGTATTACATGTTCCGTTTTCGATTGTTTACTTTTAGCAAATAGCCTAGTTAGGATTGTTAATTGAATAATTAAACGGTAGATAATAGTTCAAGACTAATTTACTAACCGGTTATTAATAGAAACTATTACTACGTTTAGTGATATACCGTTAACATGGTTATTACAAACGTAAAGAATATCAACAGTCTTACAATTAATTGATACGCCACTTCATTATAATTAATTCGTACTGGGAAGACGCTGCATCCGCGAATACCAAATTTACAACAGGTGTTTTCTAACCGGTCAGGTAAACCAATTTTTGTTTCAAATTATCGAAAATATTTTGTTTAAATTATCTTTCAGAAATATTGAAAATTTTAATTTAATCTTGTTCCGAATAATCTTCTTAATTTCAAAAAAGTAATTCTAAAATATAGGTCGTAAGAGATTACCAATTGGTTCTTTTCTGGAGGTGTCTCTTAGGATTAATTTATTTTATTAACTAAAAATAGTTCAAAAGAGGAAAGAGAGAAACTTGAATATTCACTTCTTAATTTTAAATTAAAATAAAAAATATACAAATTCAGAAACTTATTGTGTTTTAAAATGAAATTTTGTAAACATCTTAATCATTATCATTTTCTTTTCTGCTCAATGCTTTAAAATTCAGAAATCTGTACTAGTATATCAAAAATTAGGACAAGAATAAAATTTTGAAGAAAAAAAAGTTGTTATTGATTTTATAAAGTTTATTTCATGCTTCCTTCCATCCTAAAATTAACTGTTTTTTCTTTAAATTTTGAAATGCACATCATTTCAAGTAAATTTCATTTCTTACAAGAATCACAATTATAACAAAAATAATAAGAAATTAATTATAATAAATGAAATTTACTAGAAATGTCTAAAATTTTATTTTATATATTCGCAACAAGAAAAATTCTAACATAATTATACACGATTCACACGTCTTCGTTTCAATGATGTCGTGACATACATGAAACCATGACAAAAATTGCGTCAGGATTCATGATTGGTTTAGACAGTGTAGAAAATTATATATATTTTTTGTTTTGAGACATTACATGCCGTTTTAATTTTTTTTGCTTACTTAATTTGCAATTCAATAATAGCACAGGAAAGTTTTTCGAAGATGCCGATATCTCAGGTTTTTAACTGTAAATATTTTTTTTGAAAATTAGGTTTAAACGCAAATTTCTTAAATAAATATTGTAAGACACGGTCATATTAACTGCGAAATTGACAAATGTGTTTAGCACTTAAAAATGGTAAATATATAAAGATTGTAAATAAGTGTGTGCACCGCCATAATCGTGCGGAATTAATTTTTAAACAAATCAAATTGTATCTAAGTATTAACTCCGGTATTTAGCCCATGCACTATTAATAGAATTTATTTTCTTAGTCTACCTTAGAAAGTTTACTTTTGCCGAGGAATAAATCACCGGGTATCATTAAGCACAAAATTAAGCGTTCATTTAAATAAATAATGGTGCGGGGTGGCTCATATACATTAAAAAAAATAAGATTGATGATGGAACGCATGTTTTATTGTATTTTTCTGTTCTGCACGCTAGAATCTTAATTTTCATTTGGAAATAATTAAGGCTCTTAGTGAAACAATACGAGTTAGCTAGGGTTGTCAGATTAGTTAAGAGGTTTCCCAAGTTTACACCCTTTTGACATGCCGCTCCATAGGGGTAAAGTCGTAAAATTTAACTACCTAAAATAGACTCGTGTATCTTCTTGTATGTTTTTATCCTTTTATAGCGATCAAAACAAAAAAGATCTCCATGTGATAACCTACGGGGCTTGATTTGTTTCTTATTTTATGAGGGGGATGCGCATATTTCTGTTCTAACCCACCCACATCCAATTCCAAAACGGTTAATTAACAAGAACACACATTTGCAAATGTAAGAATTTAAATACGAAATTAATTTCTTTTAACCAGTATCATCTAGTAATCACTTAAGGGTAGTAACTCCAAAAGGTATTATTACATGCATTCCAAAACAATACAACTTTTTTACTTGCGAAAAAGTACTATGTTATTCAATATTTTCAAATTTTGATTATATTTAATGACGATATGGGCGACATCCTATGTATTATCTGTGTTATGTAACAAAATTCAGCTTGCTTAGTGCAAATACATATTACAGTAAAGTCTAGATTAACCGAGCTTTGATTAACCGAGGTTCCGTATTATCCGAGCTCGATCGTGAGTCATCTTCTAGTTTATTATTGTCTCATTCTGGCGTCATTGATTGTTCAGCTTACTTTCAGTTTCAGTTGCTATAGTCTTGGAGACAGGGTCCATTTTCAACGGTATATTCCTGCCGCTCAACTTTTATTGTATCTATTAAGAAGCCTTCATTAACAATGAAAGTGGCGGTCAGCTGGCGTACATCGAGTGCGGGTTCTAAGGGGGAGGGTGGAAGCAAATCAAAAAAAAAATTAATTATAGAACCATTTCCATGATTCTTGCTTTAAATATTGCATCCACATATGGGATTTACAATATGTTTTCCGGTTTATTTTAAACTTTTGATTGAACTGAAAAATCCTTTAAACTAAAGTTAAAAATGTTCTTTAGATAAAATGTGTTTTATGAGTAATTTCTATTATATTATACGATTATTAGGCGTGACAAGAAGTCACAATAACGAGCAGGTTAATGGACTAAATCATTTTAGTTCAATAAACAGGAGAAGCAACAGGTTGTTGAAGCATCAACATATCATCTTGTAAATTTTTCAACTATTTTACGAAGAATTAGTTATAAAAAAATATTTACCTTACTTAAAGAATCTAAAACCATTTAGCATTAGTAGAGGTGAAATATGTCTCAAAGTTCCAAAATAAATTAGGGTTTATAATATATTTATACTTTTTTAAATTAATTGTGAAAATTTTGCACTTGCCTGGTTTAAACATATTTGAAGAAGAATGGATTTTTTTACATATCTGGATATATTTTGTCCACTTGAATATACTATGTGTTGAATAGAGAAACATTGTGTTCTTTGCCGCTCTGTAAAACTAAATCTGTTAATAAATAGATTCTTCTTGTTTGTACTACTAATTAACAAGTTCGAAATTTTGAATTGTTTAGACAATTTTGATATATGAATCTGTTCAGCAATCGAAAAGCTTAAAAAAAGATAAACATAATTTGAAGTATAAGTAAAGGTATTTTTAAAGATGGCAAGTCGAAGTAGTTAAAGAGGATGGATATTTGTGTCTTATTTACGCAATTGATTTAATTTGTGTTTGTTATTCGAAAATAATAGCAAATTTATCGAAAATTAGCACATTTTAGATTTCAAATAATTTGTTTTAAAAACAATATGAAGAAATTGGTGATTCAAGTGGAACTATGCAAATTAATGCATTTCCAGAGTTTTCAGAATGTAAAGATGTAGTAAAAATAAGTGCAAACCAACCTCGTGGGAAACAAACATTTGAACCAACATCCACATAGTTACAAATTAATTATTTATTGATTTTCCACTTAGAATCATTCGTACCCGCAAAATACCTTTGTATAATACTAATCTGATAAGTAAACCGCAACAGGCAGCTTTCCTATTTTTAAAATCATACGAATTTTTGACAAATATTTATCATAAAAAAATTCCTTACGTTATAAAGTAAAATATTATACTGACAGAATTTACAATTAAAATAAAATATAAAACTCAACCACATCATCTCCAATAGTAAAACGAATCGTAGATAAACTAATTCTCCATCAAAATATTTGCTTTTTAAAATATTTTTCTACTACAAATCTCTTATTTGAAATGAAAATTTACCATAATGTTAAATTAGAAATACTGAAATGTTTTCTTTTCTGATTGTTCGATAGTTTTCAATTTTTTGAATCGTAATATTACTACTTAAAACATTGGCAAATAGATTTTTGTAATTTTTGGGTGTAGAATATATTTCATTATAGACTTACATGAAAATACGATTCCCATTTTTTCCAATAACATTATGAAAATAAAAACGCAAAAAATGAATCATGTCAAAAAATTGAGTATATTTATTCCAAAATGTCCAAATGTATGCAATTATTGGCGAGATGCTTTGAGTTGAATGATTGAATATGGTTGCTCTATGGCTTACAATTTTTGATACTTAGATCGAATTGCATGGTTTAATCTGGTAATCTTTTATATATCTAAATTCAATGTTTAATCTTATCATCCTTAATAGCATTTTATAAAAGATATTTCTCCTGTAAATCCCGCAAAATAATATTTTGGTCATACAAACAAATTTTTGGCATTATTTGTGTCCATTTTTTAAACAATCGCACTCTATATTTTAACAATATACATACATATAAATTTTGACTCAATGAAAACTTTTAAGTCTTTTTTTAATGCATTTATTTCAAGTTTGGCATCGATCTTGATTAATTAAAACCTTGACGTTGTAGTTGCTAATCTCCTTTGATGGATGAGGAATCTTTCAAGCCAAAATTTCATGAACAAAAGTTGGCGAATCACTTCTGACATGCACGTTTTGAAAAAATCATTGGCCATACAACTTACATATTTCCCGGACGGCTTTTATGTTATATTTTTAAATAAAACAATGAACGTTTCAAGCTTCATTTATATAATATTTGAAATTATCTCTAAATTGTAAAATCCATTGAGTTGAAATCATTGGTCCAAGACCTCCAATACCAAAGTCCGTACAAGAATGTAATTATTATTTAGTATGTTAATAATATTGATGCATTTCATTATTTATTTATTTTTATTTTTTATAATTTTTTTTATCATTCTTCAACAAATCTCTAAAAAAATTAGTAAGCCCATGAATTTTAAACTCGTATAAAATTAATGGTTCAAAAGGTTCGCGACCACTGTCCTAAGTCACGTGATATAAATTATAATAGTTAAATTATTAACGTCAATACTCCTGACTACTAACGTTTAATGCAATCTAAAAATGAGCAGATAAATCTTTTCCTTCGCCATCTCTTTATCAGAAATATTAAATTTTAGAAGGTTTCTAATTAAAACTATTTAACTTTTGCATAATATTGACATGAATGTTGTAGGTTTACCATGGCCAATGGTTAATTTAATAAAAGAAGCAAAAAGGAAATGCATTTACTACTTTTCACGAAGAAATAACTATTACCAAAAAATATAGAAATAATATACGTTTTGGGAATTAAACATAAATTCGTCACTACTTAATTTATAAGAAAACTAGGGGAAAACGTAAATATAAAAATCGATTTGAAGTACATAATTGATTAAAATTTTGTTGAAGCGAAAAGAATCGTTTTGGTGGATGAGAAAGCGCCAGACTTTTCTCATTATATCCAAACAAATTGTAATATGTCACTTAAGTTAAAGCATTTTAATAATCTATCAAGTGTGACAGGTGCCATAACTTCATGATAAGTGTCGTTCAAAAGAGCGACTCTTACACACACAGAAATTCTTAAAAATCTCTGTTATCACAGCGCGAGTTATTTTATCGATTGTTGACAGATTGAAACTTGTATTAATTCGTTTCGTCCGAGAAATGTTGTGTTATTAAAGATTTTATAATCTTAATGGCAGAGAAGGAATTTAAATGAATGCGACTTTCCCTCGAGGTTTGATTCAATTATGTAGAAATTATGAATTGCTCCTGATACGGTTCTGAACTTTTCAGGTTTGGTCACGTACGCATCTGAAATTTAGTTCGTTACCTGCTCGGTTAGATGGCGACACGTACTTATTCGTTCAGGAAACTTCTTAATGAATTGATCTGATAAGAAATTTTTAATTAAATTACATAAAGTTTTATCCTTTCCGGAAGTATAATCTAATTTAAGTACATTTTCGAATTTTAATTAACTTCTATGTCCATTTTAAATTACATTCGCTTATAATTAAAGTTAGATTAAAGTTTTTATCAATTTCAAATTTTTTTAATTAAATTAATTTAGAACAAAAGTATTAATTTTGCTTCAATATTTAAGATTTAAAAAGATTTAAAAAATAAAACAAACTTTTCTAATTTAATTAGTCATTCACAATAATTTTTAAGCATTTGAAATTGACTTAATGCAGCTACATAATATATTTTCTAGTCAACTTTCAACTTCAAATTTCAAAATAGTTGATGCTATCAAAATTTCATTAACAATGATTTACCTCTTATATCACATAACTTATTTCTTACATTGAGCTATCAAAATATAGAAAGAAAGACTTTCCATAAAGTAAATTTACAAAATAATTATGTGAGGAGTGATTCAAAAAGGAAGATCAATGATGATAAACGAAAAAATAGTTGGTGTTGTAGCAAAAGATATACCTAATAGAAATCGGAAAAAGGAAACGGGATAGAAAATTCTGGAAGGGAAAATTGAAGGAAGTCATAATTCGAGAATGGACAATATTTACATAAAAGAAGATATAAGTATATTCAAATCAGTGAATCTTTTCTTTGTAGATCAACAAGTATTTCACTTATTTTTATAATTTTTTTTTATAAATAGCTGAAGCGATTTTCCAAAACTATTTTTGTTCTACTATGTTAAAGTTACTACATCATAACATCAATATTCTTCGAAGGCCTCTAACATCGATAAGTGCAAGGTAACAGTTTAATTAAGCAGCTTCAAGTACTCTAAATAATTTTTGAAGTATTGTCAAAAAGAATCAAAAGTTTCCAAATTGCAGAAAAATCTAAGAAATTTTTTGATACAATCAAAAAATACACGTTAAAGTTATTTTGAAGTTAAATTCAATTTCTATTATACTTGAAGCTTAAAATCTAGCAGTTTTAAAAGTTTTCAAAAATTTAAATTCAGTTCTTAAAGTGTTGGCCATTTCTGATCTTGACAAAATAGCCTTGTTTCATTTTAATACTTTTGTTTCAAAATTTGAAAACCTCTACATTTCAAATAAATAGTGCTATTTCTTTTTATTACATTTTCATGTTATTAATTTTATTTTACATTGAATGCTATACTAACAAAATATGTTTAGTACATTGGAATTGCTTTCTATATCAATTCCATAACAGTTCAAATTTATATTTGAAAAATACAATTTCTGATTTTTACAAAACAAACTTCATAATCAGGTTTATTCGAAACGGTCTAATGTCTTGCAATAAAGCAATGTACAATATTTCAATCACACGTAACATTCATATAATGCATCATCACTGAAAATTTGATCTTCATGTTTTAGTAACAAAAATATAATTCTTTTCTTTAAATATGCTGAGTTTTGGTGCTTTAGAAGCACCTTCTATATTTAGCTAGCTACAGAAAATTAGGCCTAGTTTCGGGCGCAATTATGCTAAAATAAATTCTGTAAGAGCATTGCTCCTTTGGATAATCGACAACAAACATCACAAATGTACAATTATATGGTCCATAATAAAATATGATTGGTTGAATCTTCTCTTCCAGCAACTTCAGAGAGGTTTGAAGAACGAAAGTCTTCATAACCATCTCCTCCTGATATTACTAGTAGTTTCAACGAATTCCGTTGTTCTGGCTTGCCTTTATATGAGTGTCTTTGTGGAGGTTCCTGTTGATTCCATTCAACATAAGTCAGGAACCGTACATGACCTGTGTGACCATGAGGTACACCAGTTACTGCAGGTAAATTCGTTAATTTTGTAGTTGTTGATGTTATATGCGGTAAATGCATTGTTAACAAAACACCAGCTGAAGTACCTATGAATAACATATCCTTACAAGCCAGTAAAGAAGTAACCCTCAAACATGCAGCTTTATGTTGTCGAATAATATCATCACAACCTACAACAGAAAAATAAAGAATTAACAAAAATAAAATTAATCAATTCAAATCTTCCTCCTTACTAGTTAACATTTTTGTCACGGCAGGTGCAACATTCACTTCACAAAGGTGTTCGTGCGAAGTTCCATGTATACATCGGATCACCGCCGAATTTTGTGTCGAAATCCAAACACCGTTTCCAGAAGAAGCCATACACGTTACCACTTTATTGGTTTCATTGGTTACAGAAAAACATGTTTCTGTTTGCAGACTTTGTATATTTAAAATTCTGATTAAATTACCACAAGCGCACCATAGTTTATCATCTACAGGAAGCAATTTTGAGACGGGCATAGTAGCTGAGCCGATTTGTACCATTGTTGGAGTGTTTACATTCCATCCAGCATCTGAAACCATCAAAGGCAAAACTAATTAAACTTTTTTGGATTGTCAAAGGTGATAGTTAAATATCGTGATTAGATGTAATAAGTAATATTTAAAAAAATCCAACATTTCTAACTTTTTAACAATTTTTGATATTTAAAGGAAAGAAAAAGAAAAAATGGCACCAATGACAAAAAGTAGCATTAAGTACTTACTATTATCTCTATCATATATAGCTATTTCTCCATTAGCAAGCGATATAAATACTCTATTATCTAAATATCTGAAACAAAATCAGTTTAATAAATTATTATATTACGGAAGAGCCCATAAGAAGCAACTCACATGATACAAAGAACTGATGCTGCATGTTGCAACCTAATCTTATTCTTCTTAATTCTTATATTATCACTAGAATTGTATACATGTATACAGCCATCTTCAGTTCCTAACCACATGGTAGATTGTTGGCTATCTGCTTCATCTGAATCAATGCTAACA
This sequence comes from Coproporus ventriculus, assembly GCA_027574865.2. NCBI lineage: Eukaryota > Metazoa > Arthropoda > Insecta > Coleoptera > Staphylinidae > Coproporus > Coproporus ventriculus. The sequence goes on along the minus strand of JAODAH020049760.1, from coordinate 141,879 downwards.
GTTTCTGCTGATTTTTGAATATTAGCAGAAGCCCGATTCCCCAATTCAAGTTCTTCATTATCACTTTTATCATCTTCTTCGCCACTTGAAGAACTACTGTCGAAATGAATTCCGGGAGTTTCTTCAGGAACATCTGATTTTGTAGATTCTTCAGTATTACCAGATGGACTACACAATTACATTAATAGCTACCCTAAGTACACCACAACATTCATTTTACCTTTGGTTGTTAATTCCTGGAATAGCTGCTATACATAATATCTTAGCATTACAAACTCCGTTACAAGATGTAACTGTAGCCTCAGGTTGTAAACTTAACACACACACTTGTCCTACATAACCATCACTATTACAAACCCACACATCCTTTCCATTATCACTAAGAGTCGCTGCTGCACAGGTAAACTGTAATCCGGCTCTTGTTTTTCTTATAGGAACAGTTGCTAAAAGCTCAGGAGAAGATTTCCTATCACCAGATATCGCTAAAATAAAACCAATTCACATTTTGCACAAAATAAATTTGCAGAAACTTACCCAATTTGTGTTTAGCTTCATTAAAAGCTTCTTCCCATAAAGACCTATTATCTGGTTTTTGAAAAACTATAGATACCGCTTCGACTCCACTCCTATAAAATCAAAATTTTAGAAAAATGTAAGAGGCCAATTTTTTTATATTACGGCGTATTAAGTTGCAGATCCAAACAAGAAAGTTGTGAATCGCTATTTTGCTGCTCATGTAGAAGTCTTGTAGTCGTAGCAGTCATTTCTTTAAGTGTTTCATCAAGTTGCTGGTGGTTACAATGCAAAGACCAACTCAGTTCGGTGATTTGATTCAAAATACCTAAATCCTCAGTCAAATTTTCAATTTCTTGCATCATCTGTCTTAAATTCTCGTCTTTGGCACGAATTATATCTAAATCTTCTAAAGCTATCTTCATAAGTAATTTGTACTTATTGGCGTCTAAACTGCTTGTAACACTTCCTTGGGGAAGTGTTGGTTTCCGAATAGTTCCACTACGCCTTTTAATACTTGTTACAAGTAAGAGATCTGAAAAGAGGAATAGTGCTCTTTCTTTTCTCGCACTATTTCCAGCAGCCATATTCACGAAATCATGTCGCAAAAATTGTCGATCACTTGAAACCAACTCCATCAAACCTTCAATTAACCCCTCCAACTCTCTAAGTTGGTCCAATTCCAATGCTTCTTTTTCTGTGCAATTAATTTTAATTAATTGCTCGTGTACCTCTTTTTCCGCAGCTATCAGAAGTGCATGATCCGGATGTGCTGTATCGGTGTGTTTGATTAATCTTTGTAGTAAAAGTTCATATTTTGGAAATTTTTGAATCGGTTTTATTAATAGGGCATCCAGAGCTAATTTTCCTTTATGTTCCCTTGCCATTGCCTAAAATGAGAGATTTAAAAAAAATTGTTTTCCTGAAGTAGATACATACCCCCAAAAATCGTGCAAAAGCTGGTTTTGATTGCTGGGCGGTCTTGTAAATTTCTCGGGCTCGTTTCCAATTATTTACATAATTGGTATAAGCTTCTGTTAGAGAAGGGTTTGAAAACTAAAAAAAAAAACAGATGCTACAAGAATCGGTTTTTCTAAAAACAACTAAAAACCTCACATGGTAGTAAATAATTAAAAATTTCCTCAATTGAGTTGGTAAATGAAGCTTTATGTTATTAGAAAAAATAGAAATATTGGAACGAAAAGAAAGCTTTTAGGTAACTAAATTATAGTCATTAAAATACTTTTGTAGTTTCTTCTATATAACAAAAAAATATTTTACATACAAAAATTATTCTTCTCTTCAATTGATATTTATACTTCTAGAACAGATATTTTCAATCCGAAATATTCATCATCAGGTATAAGATAGTAGAATAATTGACAGATGTGGCAGTTGCAATTCATATTTATGAAATAAAACAACTTTTTTGAGATATTTTTTACTACTTGGTGGTATTTTAATAGTAAGATTAGTTAATTGCTTAATGAAGGCTCGAACAAAGCCGAAACATGCCGCAATATTATATTAAAATACTATCAAATGGTAGAAAATATCTTAAAAAGGTTGTTTTATTTTCAAAAATATAAACACAGTAGAATTATAAAATTTTGGCATAGATGGCGCTGTTGGCAGTTGGTACCTCCTTAGAGGAAAGTAGTAGTACTGCGTTTGATGACACTATTTTAAGATTTCTATGAAAAACAAGATGTTGGAGGAAATTAATACATCTAATACATCCATGAAAATATTAGATTTAAGTCATAATTACTGGGTAAGGCACGTCATTTTAAATCTGTCAATATAACTAGCAATTTCCAATTTCAGTTCAACACATTATGTGACTTGCTGTATGGAGGTTATGCAAGCTTTTCAAAGGTAAGTAAAACATTTTCGTATGATGCCTATACTTATGTTTCTTATTTTAGATTGCAGATGATTTTGGAACTGATGTTATAATCTACGCTGCAATTTTCATTCTTGGAAGATTAGCTGATTTGGCTTCTCCTATCAAACTCAAAAGCAGTAAATGGGATTGGACTGGAATGTTTATAGCGTTCCTAATTGTCGTAATTGTAAAAATTCTCTATTTTGATTTAACTATCATAACACCCTGGTTTCTAATTACTACTCTAGTTTCTCAGTCTTTAGATAGTTTAAATTGCTATAAAGATATTTTCAAAATGTTTAACATTTGTATGGTGAGGTATGTACTGGTTCCAACCATTATTGGTTATACTATCACGGGATATTATGATGATTGGAACTTCTTTGCATTTCTTTTTGGCATTGTAACAGCCTTGTACATTAGAAGAAAATTTCTAATTAAATTGGTTCAACAGACTGGTGAAATAGATGACTTTTATAACATGTTAGTTGAAGAATAAATTTTAGAAAATGCAAATTACATTCCTGTATCTTTTAATATTGAAATAAAGTTTTGAAGAATAAAATTGTTTTCTTTTTTGGTTTATCAAATAGCAAATTACCAAAAATAGCATACCAAAAAATTAAATAAATTCTTGTTTCACCTTTCCTTGTATTTTTTATTAATAAAGTAATTCACATTCCAAATCCAGATTGATTGGTAACTTTAATCCTTAAAAGTATTACATTTATGAATGTGCATAAACAGTAATAAGTTTTTGCACCTGTAGTTGTAACAGAATAACGTGAATTACAGAAAAATGCTTCAAATGCAGGAACAATTTATTTCAATCGATGGCTATCCATTATCTAATCTAAAGGAAAACACGTACTGAATTTGTGAATTGTACACCCGCTAGAAATTTATCACATAATGCACATCCTACGCTTGTTAACTTAAAAAATGCAGGAGCGATTCCGAATTGAGAAAATTTTTGTAAACATACTTAAAGAAAATTTATGCTGGATCATTCTCGACGTGTTCAACATGCGGAAATATTATTGCATAAAGTAAATATCAGTAGTTCTTTTATTTAGTGATCCCCGCCTGCAAGAATCTATATAAATCTAGAATTTGTGTGGGATGTACAATCAATACATCTCTGTGAAAATTATGGAAACTATCCTTAACCTTAAAATATTCAAATTAATGGATTAGTTGGTATGATAAAAGTATTAAAAAATTTTTTTTCGTATCGACGTACTCCATACTGCCATTGTCGGCAGTGATTACTTAATATTTTACCTGGCATTTTTAATTAATTGTCACTTCTTATTTTTCTGAGAACGAGTTATTCTTTGAAATCACAAGTTTTGTCTCTGCTTTCATGATAAACACATCTACTTTTAGTACGCGATGTTCTGCACAAATGATTTAAATTAAAGAAAAGAAGACAGGGTGTTACCTGTCTAAATAAATAACTATTTACTTATTTTGAATTATATTAAGGACACAGGTGTGGCCCAAAAAAATCTAAATATATCAAAATAGTTAAAACCAAATTATCTTTGTATTGTTATTTATATCTTCCCTTGGCATTCGAATATATTTCAGGTCATAAAAACATCAATGTATTATTAGGCATTCCGAATAAAAAAAAGAAGAAAATTTGAGAAACCATAAAAATTTATTGTACCAATTAAAACATTTCAGAAATTGATAGCGTTGTAAAAATGAAGAGTTATTTTTATAATCTTGAAATACTCACCATATCATTTAAGACGTCGCCGATTTTTTGTCGCACATCCCAATGCTCCAAACGTTTCCGTAACTCTTCTAGATATACTTTGTGGTAGGCATATAATACAGGAATCTACAACAAACAAAATCGAATTTAATTAACTGGTCTTATCTTGAAAGAAATAATTAAACTAATTCTAATTAAATTTCTTTTGAATTGTAATGAAAAAAAAAAGTAGTGGAAGTGCAATTTAATTAATTAAACACTAGGAAACAAAATTAACAGACAATAAGATTCTTTTACAAATTAGTAAAAAATATATCAATAGGAAACTACCAATCACTTGTCTTTTATAAAAAAAAATCAACTTTTTATTTAGTTAATTTAGTACTAAGGTGGAGATTTAGCAAATTACGACATTTTTTATTTTTATTATTTCCTTTTGAAGCAGAATTAATTAAATGCATAAAAAAATTTTAAAAGATTCTTAAAATTAATTTTATAGAAATTTACTAAAATGCAGAAGCAAATTTAGAAAAACAAGAAGCAAAATCTCGTAAAAATTAATTATATGACATAATTGGTTGAACATTTCTCTTAGAAATTTTGAAACAAATAAATTAAGGTATAAGAAGAGAAAATTAAAAAGCAGAAAGCCAAATTAGACATTAATGGAGAAGATTTAATGATACGACAACAAAACTAGATAAAAATAGAATGAAACAAAATGAATGAAGATGCAAAAGAGATTAAGAAAAAATCTAATGACCAAATTGGAAAGAAAAATAATACAACGGAAAAGGAATTCTTGGAATTTTGCCCATACAAGAAGGTAATGGCATAACGAAAATATTTGTATTTAAAACGATTATAAACGTGTCCTTTTGTTATGTTCATTTTGAATAACTTGTTGAATTTAATTCGAAATGGTATATATAATATGGCGTTTTGCCACTTGCGACTGCCCGAACAAATCGTTGAATTACTTCACGTAGTTACGTTCACACGTGTTTACTACAACTTGTCAAAAATAAAAGTGCTACATTTGAAATTACTGTAAAAATGATTCATTTATGACCACTAAACTTCCTTCTTCCTTTTAAAGAAGCCGTGAATTTCCGGAACAAATACATGCTAATTAGTTTAAACTAAATAAGGCAATCAAAAATTTACATTTGTATAAATTATAACAAAAAATTTTCTTACCTGGTAAAATATTTCGTCTACAAGAGCTGGATCTAGAAGACCTGCATTTTCAGGACTTTTCAGCGGCTCTAAATATTTCTGAAAAGAATAAATAAAACATAATAATCGAAACAAGCATTTTTATCTTGAAATATTGTTGATTATTATAAATTTCTTAATTGTACAAAAATTTTAGCCTTTGATTCAAAACTTTTAGATTTTCTTACAATATTTGTAGAAAAAATTGAACAGAAGGTTGATGATTGAGGGAAAGAAGTCACAAATTAGTATAGAACTAAACAAAGAAGAACAAGGGATTTTGGTGTTGAACAAGAAGAAAACTATAACAATAAATATAATGAAAAATAGAAGAAAAGTAAGGCAATAGAAACAATTCTGAATTAATGCAAAAGAAGAGGGAATTACCAAAACGTTAATAAATCTACAAATTCTACGTTCAGGCTAATGATAAAAATAAAAAGTAAAAAGAATGACAAAATAAACCGTCTTGATAGTTCAATTTCTAAAAAATTAATATCCGTAGATATTTTAAGCGTCTCTGTTTAAACATAATATGCAAAGGCCAAAGTAAGAAAAATAAAAACCATTTTCACAAATATTAATTTCAAAAATAGAGAGATAGCAGCAAGAAAATTTGAAATCCTAAAGAATGGAACACCTAAAGAGAAAATAAGAAATAATAAGTCTTAATAGTGAAATTTGAGTTTACAAAGATTACAAAAATAAGCGGAACGCGCGGAGGAAACAAACATCGAATTGGAAAAAGATAGGAAGCAATGAAAGAAGAAAAACCTATTTACCATAGGGAGAAAATAAAAGAAGTAAAACATAAAATAATCGCTGGGATATTGATCATTCTAAAGTACGCACTAAAATTAGTAACATAAAGAAGGCCACAAAAAATTGTTTTTGCCCAAAAGAGATATAAAAACTTCAAAGAAAGATTATTTGAAGTTTTTATCTTATTTTATTTATTTTTTGAAAATTTTAAGTTAGCAGAAGTTACAGAAGTATATGATTAGAAAACAGAATGTGCTTGTTCCAAAAATATAAAACATTTAAAAAATTTAATCAAATTAAAATTTATTTTTTGCAGTTCAATAAATTGTCTATGATTCCTAATAGAACGATTAATTATAAACTACGCTTTTAAGAATTTTGCATGGATATGTTAACGTACATACATCTTTAAATTCAGAGTGATGCAACTTTTCATTAGAAAATCAATAATTTTGCCATTTTTGGTGAGTTGATGTATTGTGGAGGCAGCAATGACATCTTATTTGTTTGTATAATATGATGAGCTCATTGAAAAGAAAAGCTCTTCCAGGAAAATTCTCACACGTCATCCGTATCATCACCGACTTTATAAACAACAATGTTCATTGGAGCTTAGTATAATTCGTTGAAATTGAATGAACAAAAAAAATTGAAAAATAATAAATTTTTAAGCCAAAGATAAGTGAATGAAAATTCCCGGGAAATGCGTTGCTGGAGTATCCAAGTCGCATGGACGGGTGTGTTTATTTACTTTCTGTTAGTTTATATTATGAAGGAAATTTATTTTATAAGAAAGGAAAACTTACCGTCACTAATATGTGAAGTGATTCGACGTAGGAACGCTCGGTGTCGTAGAGTTCCACAACCACGTGCGTCCGCGTGTCCTGAAAAACCAAACAAGATGGTAAACAAAGCGGATTCATTTGTATGGATAAATTATGGTTTTAATGGAAAACATTTCTCGGAGGGAAAAATTTACCGATTTTGCTGGGTCGCTCGTTTGATCATCTTCGCTATCATCACGACCCCCATTTGTTTCTGGACTCAAAGGCTTATTTGCCTGATGCGTCTCATCCATCTCGAATTTACTCGCATTTTATTAATGCCACACCTTGCGTCGATGTCGTATCTCGCACTGGATGCGAGTTCTATCATGTTTAGGTAGTAAGCACAGCGACGCATAGCGTCGCGACGCGCAAACTCGTTACCAAGGCACAGACATGTACCGATACAAAATATTCAGCGGAGGGAAAATGTTTAACAACAGTGGGACTTGATGTTCAACAGATGCATATGGCCACTGTTGACAGGCAGCTTCTTAGAGATAACTATCAAAATACAAGGCAGACCCCACAAATACAATAGGACCGCTTTGGCGCATTTGTCAAAATAACATTCTCCACTTAAAATATTTTTGTTTAGACATCTAATGGGAATCGCATTTCATATTTAAAATGAAAAACTCTTAGAATAACATTTTCACAAAATTTTTTCTATATCTATGAGAAAATTTTCAAAATATATGAAAGCTCAAAATTTTAATAAAAAAGGTTGTGTTAAATTTTTTTATTGTAAAGCTTTTTGTTTTTATATGAAGAAGCCTACATAGAGAAAGTTTTGTCCTATTTTGTATTTTAAAAAGTTCAACAACTCACTATAACATGTGGAAAAACAAAAAAAGTAGTTACACTATCTTACAAAAGTAAGAAATAGAATAAGTAGTAAGGTGCTATATAGAAAAAGCTCAGAAATCATTCTAGAGGAGTAAAACGAACTAAAGCTGGACGTAGGTTAATCAAAGTCGGTTATTTACAGAAGATTACGGATAACATTTACTTAAATTTTTGAAAGAAAACCAAAAGTAACAAAATTTCAGGTTTGAACGCTCTTTTTCACAACTAGATTTAAGGTTTTGAATATTGAAATTGGTAATAGATAATACAACAATTATCTTCATAATCTATAATAAATAACAACAAATTCATTGTAAATGAAACTAAACAATTGCTTGTAACTCCAATTATAATGTAATTCAATTATGAAGTAACTAATTAATGGTACAACTAGATTATTAATTGTATTGCAATTTAAATAATTATTAACCAATGATGGCTTCATTAATGTTTAACTTAAATAATTCGAAAATAGGGTAAGAAATAAGTGAATTTTTGCAAAAAAAAAAAAAGAATTAGATAACTTCTCAAGCATCTTTAATGGAGCAATGGGGTTTATTAGCTATTTGAGTTTTAAATTCTAAAAAAAAAATATTTTCAAGTAGATTGAATTTTGTAGCGTTTAATGCATGAACGCTCCATTTCACTGTTATTGCTTTCGTAATGGCAGTCTTAGCTTAATAAAAGTCTCTTCGCTCAAATTTTAAGAAAAAAATTAGATTACTCTAACATGAATTTTGAATGAACGCAAAATAATTCAAAATGTTTCAAAATATCGCAAAACTGATATTATAGCTTTGCAATAAATATATTAATAAAATCGTTGTAAAATTACGTTGTATACTTTAAATATAGAATTTATGACACCTACATACATGTGGAAACTTATGCAACAAGTATCATTACATCGTTTCAAATATTGAAGATATTGGTCGGCAATCAAAATGAGAAATTGAGAAATAAAATTTGAAATGCACGATGTTTACCTTCGGTTTATTCAGGCAGAAGTGATGAGAAATTTGTAGTCAGAAATGGGTGCATATTAATGATATATTTGAAGTGCGCGTCGAGAATTTAGGTAAAAACGGCTGCGTATATAAATATAAATATAAACGTGCCACATGTGGGTTAAATCTAAATAAAACTTAACCAAAATTCGCATTCGAAATGGAATTACTCACATTAAGTCTTTGTAAGTTTGCTTCCGCTGCTAATTGTTCGGAACTTCCCCTGAGTAGTTGCTCTAGTAATTCGTTGGATGCTTCCGTTGGTGTAAGCCCTTCTAATTTTGAAGGGCTTGATGTTGTCCTTTGATGCGAAACAACTAATTTATTATCGGATTCCTGCGACGCGACCGAATCCACGCTAACTTTACGTTTATTCACAGTTTTTGTGGGGGTTAGAAGGTTGTTCTTAAGCTGTGAATCGTCTAAGGAATGATTTGAAGCTCCTCTGGTCCTATTTACAAATTTTGGTTTTGGATCACCAGCTCCTATAGAACTACTGGATGATAGGGAGACCATACTACATGTCCCGCTTCCAGTCGAAAGATCCTCTAAAAATTTCAAATCGTTATACTGGTTCTTCCTTCCACCCTCGGGTTTCTTCATTTCTGCTTCCAACATCTGACCGTAAGGTCCTCTTAATGGACGTTTTGAATAACGCCTTGGAATGTGTGGACTTAAAGTATCGTTCCCTATACTGGTTCGACTTTCACAATCGGAAACATCTGAAGGTATCAAAGCAATTTCTGAACGTTGATCGGGTTCACCTTCTGATAATGAATCTGCTCTTAAAAGTTGGGTGGTACGAGAACTTAATCGTAAACTATCTTTATCTTCAGAATTTTGGGCGGATAGAGTAGGCCTACTTGGGCTGCTTGTGGTTGGTGAAGGCCATTCCAATCCTTGCATATATTCTTCGGGGCTTTGAGATTCCTGAGGGGTGCTCCAAATATCCAAATTTTCCGATTTATCTAAGCTTATTTGCAGTTTTGGAATTTCTGGTGGTATGGGGATGGGTGCCGTTGATTTAGATGTTTCATCACTGTTAGGTGTTGCAGCTGCAAAATCTCCATCTTCCACGAATTGAGGTATCACTTCACTTGATTGGTAAGCGTTTGGCCACTGTGAAATATACATCCCTTTCCGTCTACGTGATTTATCGCGCTTTTTTTCTTGTGCGTTGGTAGAGTCTTTCCCAACTGAAGCACTTCTTACAATACACTCGTTTAAATTATCAGTTGAAATTAAAGAATTAGCTTTGGTTTCTTTTTCTTCTTTGCAACCTTGGTATATCATCTCACAGATGCTGTTTACCGAGTCCTGAGGTGGGTTTATTGTAGTTGGCAAATCTGAATGGTCGTTGTAGCTTATTGAACGTGCAGTTGTTTTCGTGCGGGGCAATGTTAAAGATGCCCCATTAATGGAATCATCACTTGTATCAATTGAAGCACCTTGGAGACGCCTTCGTACATACTTCTTATCATTCGTGGAGTAATCTACTTGAGAAAAAGAGGCACTTCTTAAGGGCACCGTTCGTATACTTGGAGGTTCATCAATTTGTTTAGTGGATGTAGTTTCTTGTGGTGGTGGTGATTGTGGTGATTGCGGTGTTCGCGGTGGCATGTGTCTGGAACGTGGGGGCGGTACAGGCCCTCTCTTGAGCCGGTCGGTTAATTCACGTAGTCGCAACTCGTTCTCCCTTTTGTCTCTTTCTCTTACTTTACTGGTGGTGCCACGGTTGCCGCCGAAGCGGAATCTTGGGAGCCGATCCAGGGTGTTTGATAAATCCGCCCCTTCTACGTCTCCGCACTCGCAAAGACGATCGTAAACTTGCGACTTAACGAAGACCCGTCTCCTCAATTGAGTTTTCAATAATTTCGTTGAGTTCAATAGTTGATCGCGTACTGTCTGTGCTTGCTCGGGCAATTCTGACGTAGCATCCTCGGCCATCCTCACTCTATTTACGCAACTAAATATATCCCGGCTATTAATAGGTGACGTGGTGAGCAGCGGGATCCGGGAGACGGGTCCCGAACCGCAGATCGAACCAGTAAGAGGTGCGGAGGAAGGCCAGCAACATTGGGAGCGATACCGCGGTCCAGCACCTGGAGGAGGTGGAGATACAGCACCAAGACGCACTCCATACCGCACAGATCCCACCGTCACAAACCTAAAAACAAAACAAATTCCCTATTTAATATTCAATCGAAAAATAACGTTTCGATTTTGTATAATTAATTTCCATTCCACATATTTTAAAACAAATTGCTACTTTGTATTATAAACGACTCGAAACTTGATTTAATAGCAACTAAAACGCCATTAGATATAATTTCAGGGGTGAATTTATAAGCCATTACCATTTTTATTAAGCATTTCGTAAACTATTAAATTAATTGATGCAAAATTTATCTAGTGGATCTATAAACTATTGGAAATCTCGTGATAATCAACGCTGTTTTATGGAGGATTCAGAATTTAATGGCCCAAATCTTCCTTTCTAAATTTAAATCTCTAAAAACAATTTCATTACATATCTCGAATTAGTGCACAATTTTATGTCATATTTCATAGATTCGTTATATGCATTAACTCACAAAACGGTCATTTTTTTAAAAATAAGACAATTCATATCTACAATTTCATATATGTAAATTTTAAGAATAAATTGCAGAGTTTATCCTAAATTATTAAGTCAATTACCAATTTTATTACATGTAAGGCAGAATTTCCAATTTATTTTTTTAACTAGTTTAATTATTATAGATTTAGAAAAAACCTATAAAATCGAGACAACATAAGACTCTCTAATGTCATGGTCAGAATAGAGCAGAAATGTATCGATGTGGTTGATGACTAGACCAGCTGAAAAAGTAAATTTTTTGAATTTTTAAATTTTTTGAGATTTCAACTAGCGAAAGAGAGAAACAGAGTAATAAATTTATTTCACATTCATACATTTTGCAAATCGTGATTGATAACAGTATGAATATGAGAAAGGCTATCGACCGAAGTCTTTCTGTTTTCAATAATTTGAAAATAAAAATAACAAAAGTGGGGAATCTTTGAAAAAATTTAAATGTTTAATTTCAGAAGAGATTTTGATTTAGTAGGAAAAATATCGTAGACTGTAGGCATTTATAGGCACATTGTGTAATGAGCCGTTGATCACTTAAGTATCATTTACCTAGAAGTGAAAGAAATTAGCAAATTACTCTGCTTCCAATGTATAATGTAAAAAAGCAAATACGAGTCTTTTAATACCTTGAAATTTTTGGCTAATTTACTATATGAAAGTGCCAAAAAATACAAGTTCAATACCAATGAGAATATAAAATAGTTCAAATCAAGCCGAAACCAGTAATGGTAGAAAATAAAGACCGTGCCATAGACCAAAATAGTTTTACTCAATTCCCAATTAATAACATTCAATTTTTAAAGCGTTTATATTTTTATATATCAACTATGATAACTCCTTAAGGTAAATGCCAAAGAGAACACGCAGGTAATTACGCAATAAAAGTTAAATTGTGCAGATTGCATTAAAAGTGAAATGATTTAATAAGTGGGAATTCAAGCGCCGTGCACTTTGCATCAGACAAAAAAAAAGTTGCAATGCATGCAAAATTCCGCAAATAAATCACGTATTTAGCACAACGAAATGCAACAACGCCATTTTTTTACTTCGGTTTCGGTTTTCATGAATTAAATCCAAGACTATTAATTTAAAGTACATTCGTTTATGCAAAGATAAACAGTTAAAATATTCAATAATTTAACACTAATCCTTCTATATGGACTACTAAATTCTATTAAATGTGTCATGCCAGAAAATATTTTACCGGATTTCACTCTACTTCTTCATTTACTCGCACATTTTAAATATACAATTCAGTTAGGAGGTTTATGATAATTTATAAACCAAAACAAAATTTAAATATTAATAAACAACAACATGTTTTTTAAATTTAAAAAAAGTAAGAGGAAACTACTAATTGTTTTTTCCTTGTAAGTGTCATTGAAACTTTAATTTTATCTTAAAACTACAAAGATGCTTGCACTTAAATAATTTGAATCGTGTTTTGATTACAAAATTAAAATTTAATCACTTAGTCAGTTTGTTTTTAGTACGGTACAAAATAGAAAAAATATAGTAGTGCCAAAAAGTTAATTACATTGTCAACTTGAAGTACAGTTGATGGAAGAAACTAATAATTCAAGGGGGATCGCTGTTAGTCATCTAGTGTTTTGAAGGTCCTGTTTCGTGTGACTAACTGTTGTGTTATTTAACAATTTTAATCGTTTTGCCAAGTTTTTCTCAATTTCCCGCTCCAGGTTATTTCCCTCGAATTAAAGTAGAGTCGAAGTGATATCATACAGGCTATTGTTCGAAATAAAATTTGGCATTCTCTCAATGTATACAAAACATTTAGAAGATCCACCTACAAAAATTCAAATGACCGCACTATTCTTGCATTAAAAAAATTTTAATGCCAAAATTTTTAAAATGTATTCAAATTACACTTTTTATATTTTTCCAAAATTCCATCTTAGAGTATTCAGAATTTATAAATTTCATCAATTTTCTGCTCTCGCTCTTTCTTTTTTACTCCTGTTCTGCTTTATTAAATTTTGAGCACATAAAACAAGAAATGAACCAAAAATGTTACAGTTGAAGAAAAGTGATCAAAATTTTTATAAAACTTTAAAGGTAATTCTGGAAAGTGATAATTGAAATTCTTTTATTTTTAATTGGGTAATTTTTCTGTCAAACATTTTCTCTTAATTTGAAGTTATTGGAAATATTTCTTTAAAAGAAAGAAGAATTGAATTAAAAATTCGTTTAGTTTCTATTGAATTTTACACTAAGCAATGATTATTAAATGGACAAGAATTTACTTCGATTGTATCATTAATAATTCAAGCGAAATTTGATTAAATGCTAGCAATCACGCCCTGAACGAGTTTTATTTAAATATTTAATGAACAGAAAATGAATGAAAGAAGGGATCGAGAAATTTTATAGTCGTCTCGATAAGAGGCCAATAAAGGTGCTCGCAAAAATTTGTGATCTGACAGCACGAGATAATCATAAAACAATAATCATGTCCAAAATATTACTGAGCATGCATGCGTTAGTCGCAAATTAAAAAAAAAACACATAAATTATATTGTCGATCGCGATTTTTTCTTGTTGTATTGATGGCGAAATTCATTTGCATTCTTAGAACTTGTTTTGAGATAATTAGTTGATTGGATAATTATAGGAATAAAAGTTCTGATTTACCAAACCCATTTTATTCAATCTGATCTATTAACATCCAAATAGATTTATGTTCGACAAACTGAATACAAAAAAAAATTTAAAAGTTTAATTGCTCTATTGGACATTTTAATTTTGCTATGAGCATTTTGACTTTCTTTTTATCAATTCGATCAATTTATTCGATCGAGATAATTTTTTGCGCTGTACCACCCATGTAGAGATTTGTGAACTCTTTATGAAAATTAAAATTGACCTAAAATGATCAGAACAACCAGATTATTGTAATTATTTTTATTGAAATTGATTTCATTAAAAATTTGTTGATCAAAAAATTAAATTTTATAAAATTTCCTCATTCCAAATTTTCAAACTAAATTGATTTTTGTTTTGGGATAAATCTAGAATTTAATTAAAAGTTCGAAATTCCTATTTCTAGCAGGAAGAAACAAAAAAACAATCCAGAAATTTTGAAATAGAATAGGCTTAAACGTAGTAGGGAAAATGTACCGGAAATAGTTAATCTTTCATTCTTTTTTATTTCGTTCATCATTCAGATTACATGTCGCATGCGCTTCTGTTTCAGTACGTAAATTACGTTGGTGGGGAGAGCTTCACGCGCCCTTCAGTTTTCAATTTTCAAAGAGCCTCCCCCGCCATTTATCAATTCGGAAGTGCTTCGTACATATCCCTGAAAAGGTTGCAATTATTAATTTACCGAAATTCGTTTTGATTGTTTGTAGTACAGAAATAAATTACTTTTCCCGTCAAAAATAAAACTCGCCAAGTGTCATTTCAATAACTATCCACTTTAAAACTGTCCCCAATTTATTCAAAAGTGATTTGGGTATAATAATAATTTAATGTGTAAAATTGGGATACTACAATAAATGAAACAATTCGACGTAATCATCAACATGGATTTCACTATTTTTTCAAAAGGGCCAAAAAAAGGTTAGATTTTAATTTTTTTATAGGAATAAATATGGAGATATTAGAAGAAGTTTTATATGTTTGTTTATAAATCTTGTCCACCGATATTTACAAATTCTTGGGTTTATGACGTTTTTTCTTTAAATCTATTTTCGATCACCGCAAAACGCACACGAGGATATATTAAAGTAAATCAAAAATTATAGTTTGGTTTAAAATTTGGTTAACACTATAAATAAATGTTTGTTGTCAATTTTATATTCAATAAAATTACTCTATTCTACGACTATGTTTTTATTAACCACTACCTGTTTCAGCTCGATTCGAGCCATTTTCAAATGTATTTACAACGTATATGTATAATAGAAATAAATAAATTAAATTTTTGTAGTCATTAATTGATCAATTTGTTATCGTCTCGACCACAAATATTTGAAAACAATAAAAAAATGAAGAAAATTACCGAAAGATTAAAAAAAAGGTCGGATAGAAATAAAAAAGTTCCCCAATCTTGTTACACAGGTCTAAGATAATTTTATAGATTTTATTTTTATGAATTTCTGAAAGATTATTGAATCTTTTAAGGTATAACATACAAGTTTTAAATCCATTTGCAGACGTTACAATCCTTTCAAAACAGCAATGACGGAATATTAAATTCAGGACTTTCATTTTGAAGCATAATCATAAAAATGAAAAATTAAAATTTTCTTTTTCAGCTTGACACCTTTTCCAAATTCTAAAAGTGAATAAAAATTATTTGTTTCTTTGCATAATTTATTTACTTCGCTCATTCAGTTATCATATTCATTTTTATTAAATTATAAATTAAAAAATAAAATAAATAAAAGTTGTTTAACTAAAAAACAACAACTTTAATTGCTACAATAAAAAATAAAAATTACTAAAAAGTAAAATATAAATAAAATTTATCTTTTTTACTGTAATTTTATTTATAATCGATGTTCATTTTCTTGAAATAAAGAGCAAAACTATAAAATTATTGAAATATTTTACCTATTACTATTTTGAAGGTACAAATTTCATCAAAATGCAATTAGGATCTTTTACCTTGAGGTAGATCCCGACATATTAATCTTAACATGGCATTAGTTTTTTTTTCTATAAAATATCGAAATTCAATTAAAAAGTTAAAGGTATGTACTTATTTTATTTGTTTTCTTTTATTAGTATCTTGAATAATTGGATTACTTTTTGGGTTGCCTTCATTTTTATTCCGTACCATAAGTTGAAGGTACCTTAAATGTATGTACTTATGTAGGATAATGGTATGTATCTATAAATCTTATGATTTTTGTGGGCGCATGTTATGGGATATTTTATGGTACAGAAGGAGGTAAAATAAATTTGATTTTTCAAGGTATGATTATTTTCATATATAAATTTCCTAGTACCCTATAAATAATACTCTCAATAAAGGGAAAATTGAGGAAAAGCTGATTGGGGCGAAAATAAAAATAGGAATACAGGTGAGGTGGTGAAGGTTGTATAAATAAGAGGTACCTATGTGGGTGTATTTACCTCTTGGAAAGAGGATGTCCCCGATCATTGTTATTGTCAAAATGTAAACAAGAAGAACAATCCCCGCAGCAGTCGTCGTGCCATCTTGAATCTCCGTAAGCCGACATTCTGGATTCAGGTCACCCCGCTTCCACCACCTGTCATCTTCTCCGTGGTGGAAGCCCAAAACACCGGTGTGTCACTGTCACTTCGACACTACCACAAAACAAAAAAGAAATGGGAAGGTAGCAGGAGCGCAAAATTGAAAACACAATGGGTTTTTTTAAAACAAAAAGAATGTTAAGTCAGGTATATGAAACTCCAGTCGAGTGAATGGAAGAAAGAGACACAGAGATAACTTGCACCGGACTCGAGGAACACGCTGGACTGGACGATGGTGGTCCAACGGTGCCCACAAGATACAAACTCTAACGGCTTCGCAACGCTCGACCCGACTGGTCACTACTTACATTTATAACCGCGTGTCCGTTCATATGTGACAGAATTTGTTCCCCTCTCCGCTCTTTTAAAAGTATTTGCATACCAAAATAAAAACCGACACTATCAAATATAAATACACCAATACGCTCTTATGAACGTTACTATTTTACTATCCTATGCTAAATAAAGAACATGAACAACTTGAATAGAATAGACACCTGTTAAGAGTTACTAAATTTGTCTCATGATCCATTGTCTGCCTTTTCAATTTTCTACCTGTCTTTCAAACCGCATCCAGGTGCATTAACTATACAACCTCATCTTCTTACATGTTTTCATTTAAGAATATCATACTTAAGTACTCTGCGCTAACGTCTTTGCGCATCAAGTTATTATTATTTCAAATAATATATATTTCTTTATAAATCTCATGTTTTCTACTAAATTTACCGAAATAAATTATCAAAATAAAAGTGGCCTAGTATTTAAAGAAAAACACACGCTATGAAAACATTAAAATATAAGGAAAATGAAAAATAAAAATATGAAAGTTATTAAATATATATATATATATATATATATATATATATATATATATATATATTTGAAAATTTATACTAAATACACTGCTTAGAGAAATTTAAAAAGATCAACCTCTGGAGTCTATAATATAAAGAAAAAGTGCAAGAAGAGAAACATTTCATTGGAGGAAAAAACTAAAAAAAAAATTATAGAAAGAAAAAGCATATTTATAGATTATGAAGAAATGAAGCAAACATATTTAACAACTATCTTGATTACTCTTTCTTTTTGTAGAGAACATCGGTCTTTAGCTCCTCCATCACCAGTATACATTTAGAACGACACATTGTGTAAATATCATAGCTATAGTTGGTGTAGAAGATCAGCAGTACGGTACAACAAAAGTAACATAAATATAAAGGAACATACTATCTAAAAAGTTACAAGGAATAAATAAATATACAAAACTTAAATGCAAAAAAAAAATAATTAAGACGATACTATTTAAAAGAAGAATATAATTTGTCCACTTGGATCCAGACTAGGGCTTGTAGAAGAAGTTCGCTTTCCAAACGAAGGAAATCGGGCTCTAGACTGTAAAAAGAAATATCTGCTACATTTGTAAAGAACCGGTGCAGTTCACGTAGGTGTGAAAACTGCCTATATTCCTATAAAACTTTTTCACGGTTAATACCTTATTGCATCCGACGATTTTGTCCTAGTAGTATCTATACTGATGTACGGTTAGTGTGCTCCACCCTTAATTGTGTGAGAATCAACTTTCCCTTCAGGTAATCTTTTTTAATATCAAATTCCAAATTTTTATTGAATATTTATAGCAAATATTAGAAATATCAATGTTTTATAAAATTTTAATCGTGGCTTTCTAAACTACATACCTAACTAACATTAAAAATAGTTAAATTTCTATAAATACTATATGCCTGTAATGAACAATTCAATAATCGAGTAATTGAATTACACAATTACTTCAGATATAGCTATCCTTGATAAATACTGCACACAATTATTCTACAACACCAAACGGAGTAGAACATTAAAGTTATTGGATACATTTTCTTTCGTATATTAATGAAAATTATACGTTTGTAGAATTTTAATTGTCAACTTTGATTTAAATTAAGTTCAATATGCAATATGTCGCCAAATGCGCGTTCCATTCACATAAATCAATTTACATTAACATTCTCATGAGGACACAATTATGTAATGAATTACGTCTCATAAACATTTCTAGATATTAAAAATTATTGTTAATGTTATTGTACATTTAATTTTCTATATGAACTCAATTTATAATTACTGTAATATATCAGTTCTAATTGACTGTAAATAATTAAAAATAAATGTGAGATAATTGAATTTTCGATAAGAATGTTTACATTTATATGTAACTTCTAAAATTTTAATCGTGATTTAATTAATTTCTGGAAATAAATAAGTTAATTAAATAAACTATGATATTTGAATTAGCGAGCAACTTTTCTACAATCTACAAAATAAAAAAATTTGTGTACGATCTATTATTATTATAATTAGGACGAGTGTGTTTATTAAATATTTCTATTATTTTTATTCCCTCATTACAATATTTTAATAAGTTTGTTGTTGTGTTTAGTTATCAATGTTCTGTTTGATTTATTAACTCTTATTTTAATCTAGGATTATTTAAACGATATTTTTATTTATAGTTTGCTGTTTGAAATAGTGAATGTAAAATATAATAAATTATAAAGCTGACAGAAACTCAATTCTTGATTTTAGGATAAATGTATGAACACTAATATATAATCAATCATATAAAAATTATTTAAAAATTAAAAATAAAACTTTACAAGATTAACAGATATGAGAATAATTGATTGCCTATACCTATATGCGTACCTTATAAATTCTGAAAGTTTCTTTATTTATTTAATTTTTTCAAATTTTGTGTCAAGTGCATATATACATTTAGACAGATAAAGTAAAATTAATCGTTTAAATTGCTACTTACCTTCTTAGTTGTGAATGTATTTCCAATCAGCAATTTCAATTTGTTTTTTATTATATTTATATGAATAATTTGCAAATTGGTCTAGTAGAGCTCTCCATATTAATTAATTTACAAACACATTCGCAATTTTAAGAGCCCCATGATTTGTAATAAATATAGAGGAAAAGGTTAAGTTGCCAAATTGAAACATATTTTTCCATGTAAATTTTTTTTGAGTATTTAGTGTTCATATATTGCCAGAAATTTCTTTCCTTTTATCTTTTCATATAGCAAAAATTCATTCTCTGTAATAGTTTTGTGGAAAGACGGTTTCTTCTTTTAATTCTTCAGGTGTAGATTTAGAAAAGAAGAAAATTTAAGATATATTTTAGGGTGAGGTAGTAAAAATATCAGCAAATATGAATTTGTAATACGTTTAATATTACCAATGTATAATTAATAAATATATTTTTAGAATTAGGAATTTGATTGCCCAATAATATATCTTTGATAATTAATATATAAATAACGAAACAACAAGATATCTTGGTGATAGGCCTGCCTGTTTATAATAAAATAATAATCACATATCACTCGCTAAATGTGCATTTTACTTATTTGCAGCACTAGATTCGCATTAAAGAGAACAAAGGTATTTTATCACAAGTGAGATAATAAGGCTGGGAATACACGTAGCTTCGACCGAATTGTTTGGAGTTAGCCGTAGACTATACTTTTCAGCATTGAGCAGAACTACCTCCAAATCGGTTGTAGCTTCACCTGATTTCAGCCTTTGGGTTTTAACGACAACAGATATCTTGGTCCCTTCTAACAAAAAGGAACTCATCTGAGCTCTAATAAAAACACTTAATGTGGAATGTGAAACAATTCTTATGTTTAATCAGTTTTTTAACAGTTACAAAACATTATAATTGTTTTTAAAACTTAACAATGCTTTTGCGCTTATGTATTAATTTTACATAAAGTGTGCCATATTTAGCTGGTTAGGTTAGCTTCATTACCGCTATGCTGAAAACTCAGAAATTTGAAACATAAAGTTATTTGTGTGCAGGGCTAAAACACACATCTTCCCAATAAATGTGATGTCGTTATAACCTACAAAATGACTAATGCTGAAAAATGCTTATATGAAGGCTTCAAATGAGATGTTAGAAGGATTTCTTTGAATTGTAGTTTAAAAAGTTAATACTTTATACAAGCTAAATGCTACTTTCAGGATCCTTCCAACATCCCTTAAGATACAACGGCACAGGAAAGAAATTAATAAAATGTTTTCTTTATAAATATGAATTATCAACACATTATAGCGTTTAAATATAATTTTTAACAATTTGCTTAATATCTCTTTTTATAACAATATATTAAGAGCCTATCTATATACAAAGTATTTTCAGTGCTCTTTGAGATCTTAGAGTATTAGGGTGTGTCCCTACACGTGTCAAACCTGTAACGTTCAACCGTTAGCATATTAAAGCACAGCTACAATAGTGTAGTCTTCTTTTATCCTAATCGCTTGAATGCCACAAATCCCGCACCACTAAGGACATACCCTTAGGCTACCTAATTATACATTTAATCTTCTTTTACAAAACCCAAATAATTGACGTGTTGAGGCAAGTTTTAAAAATAATATAGAATCTGCTAAAATTTGACTTAAAAGTATACAATAATTTGGGTTATTATTTGTATCTCACCTGCCTCACAATTCAAACACAAAGATGAAAATAATTTTTGTTCATGTGGGTACATCTAGAATTTAAAGCTTTTTTTATAAGTTATTTTGATCCATGTGTTTGCCCATAAATGTTAATTAGGTTGTCTAAGTGTTTTATTCTTTGCTAAAAAGAACTCCTAAAATTAATACACTATATTTATTCTTTTTTTGAAAATTTATTTGCGACACAAAAATATGTACACCCGCTTTCATGATAAAATAATATTTGACGCAAATAATCGGACGGGTCAACCTATTTATATATTGCCGGATTTTTGTGTATGAAATCGCTTTTTCTTGGATTCTTTTAATCTTTTTTTTTTTTCGCTTCGGGTGTACCTAGCTATCGTGCACTAAAGTTGATAAGACACTAAAACGAAGAGGAGCAAAGTGGAGCAAAATTGAGATATTTTTGAGCGAGTTAACAAAAATTTTATTTATTGCTTTGTTTGATGTTTGTATAGTCACTTAAACCTAAAATTATCTTTAAACTCCCGCAATATCATAGTTGCATGTTTGGAGATATGTACTAATATATACTACTATTTAATATTGAAAGCAAGCAAGGCTTAGTCTTTTATTGGCAGCTGCATTTTAGGTTCGTTTGTAATGACAATGTCAAAATATCTACACCAAAATAATAATAAGGCATTAAATTTAATACATGTACTACTTCTAAAAAACTAAATGTATCTTCGACCTAAAATTTTCCTTGTCTTTTCAGACAATCTTTTAAGGCAATATGATTATTATAATTCCTAACAATACTAATTTAATACTTCAAAATCATGACTTTAGAAGGTCCCGGAATATCATTTGAAGTCATAATTTTGAAATATTAAAAGAGGAGGTAATCATCTTGAAATGCACAGAAGCTCTTTAAGCAGTCATAAGCTTGAATATTTATTAGATAGCCTGTTAAAAGAATTTAATTAAAGCTACAATCAGGACGAAATTAGTTTTAATGCTTTTCTCCTAAACCAACAGAGTTAAAAATGCAAATAAAAAGGAAAATAGGTGCATTACAAAATGTGGTTGCAGATAATAAATATAAGTAAAGATTTAAAAAAAAATTTTGGAACTAAAGTAAACTTTAATAGAAACTGCTTCGAAGAACTGTATCCATGTTCTTACAAAAAGGCATCAATTTTGTGCGCCAAAATATTTCTTCAATATTATATTTACTCAAATGTACTTTTAATCAGACGAAATAATGACTACAGTTTTGCCCTCTATATTTTTTAAATATTAGGTTGATCTTCTACATATAGTCATGTCAAATCGTCTTTAAAAATTTCCAAATTTTGGTGCAAAATCTTTAAGGCTTCATAGGTTGTTAAGGATCTCACTCAAATAATTTGTGATTAACATAAGTTTTACATCCAATTTTATCTCTATCTCAGTACATCAATAATAACAATAGATTTTTGTTTTCTTTTTGTTTTTACTTCGCTTCGCTTTGCTCCTCCTTGATTCAGAAGATGGTCTCACTAACAGAACTGTAGTGCTATCCGATTTTTTTGTTTAGATTTTCCCCCATATTTGGACAAACCACAATTACACTTAGAGCATTACCTTCCCAAATTGGTCACACGAGTAGATATAGTAAATTTTTCGAAAAGATAACATGTGTAAAGATCTATATAGAAATATATATCTCAAAATAATTATTCGTATAATTTATATTTATTTATGCTACTCCTTATCTACTTCTCAACTAATGAAACCTTATAGATACATGGGTTCTTTGGTCACTATTTATTATACGCTTAAAATTGGAGGTGGAGGAGGGGATTGAGATATCTCCGACCAATTTGCGCTTTCTTTTCTAAATTAGATCTAAGTTATATTTTCCAACATAATTATTTCAAAATGAAACTGAAAAAAAATGCGAGATAGATTGTGACCGGTAAAATTCTAAGTGTAATTATTCAGTTTAGAAACCTATTGCAAGCATTAAAGTCCAGAATATTGGTATCCCGCACTGTTATTTCGCTTTATTAATTATTATTTATTGTTCGTTGATTTATATCTAAGGTAATAGCCTGGAATGCTTGCAGAAGGTGCTACAGAGCTGCACAATTCAGCAGTAGGTGTGCAAAACGTTATTGCATTTCTGAGGGAGTAATAAACTGGCAAGTTTCAAATATTTTTCGATTTTTTAATCTTGCTTATTTTAGAACTGGTTGGTTTAATGGCTCCCCATTTTTAAGGCAAAATTATTCGGAGATTATTGCTATTTATTTGTAGCGTAGTTATTCACTTCATCTTTCTTCTTTCCTTTACTTCGAATTGAATCTAAAACAATTCTTAAAAAAAACTTTGATATTAGAAAGTACTCAAGAATTTAAATTGGCCCAAAAAAACAGAAAACAACAGAATATAATCAGAAAATTACTTAAACATGCTTAAATAAGTTTGAGAAGATTTGAAAGAAGATGCATTAATAGTATATGTTAAGTTAGATTATTATATTTTTTTTGTTTTAATAAATATTAAGTATAAGTTAAGAAACAAAGTATAGAAGAAGTCATTAAATTTATCAAAAATTCCAATGGATTCGTATTCCAAAGTGTTATATTTTCACATGTCACTTTAGTAATTTTTTGCTAACTACTTTGTAGTTCTTATATGTATCTTCAAAAATTGTCGAACTCAAATTGTGTTATCACACATGTGAAAATAATCATAACGGATAGTATACATTTTTAAACTTCTGAGATTTTTTCGCCAGAAGCAAAAAAACAATCCAAAGTTTGTTTTGCCTTTTTATATCCTTATTATAAATTAGATAAAAATAGATTGTTCTCATGATAAATAGTCGCTCTTCCTAGGTATACTTCACATACATCCCTTTTGCTTCAAATCTATGCAAATACTCTTTAATTTGAAAAAATTAAATCAATTTCTATGATTTCTGGTCAATATCATTTGAAAAAGATATCATAACAGAAAGATATTCTGGCAAAATTTATTTCAATTGCTTTATATTTTTTTATGAAAACTGAAGCTAAATAATTTTAAGTCCTTAGCAAGATCTCCAACCCGACAAAGTCAAAAACTCGATAATTTTAAACATCCCTCTGAATAAGCATTTAAGTTACTAATTGCAACATTTAAGGATAAACCTACAACAAATATGCCTATAAACTACTTTAGAATGAAGCATTTATTATTGTTATTATTACTTTTTCACAGCCACATCATCAACACCATCAGTTCATGTCAAACATGATATATAACGAATCAAATCAATATAATAGATTTCAACTTTCAAACAAAACAAAGATTAACTCTAATTTTAATTGACGTCCTAGAATTATAGTTGGTAACCGAGAAGCACTCTTCAAATGATTTAGAGATGATAATCTAAAATGCATGCCATTAGCTTCGTTATGCATTACATATATAACTTTTATATGGATAGGTAAATGGAAAGATATACGAAATAAGACAAGGCACATATACACATATTAAACTTAAAATTGTATTGGATTGCTTCTTAAGCACTTCGTTTCTGTATAATTTTGGGCCGTCCATCTAAAAGTCAACAGTATTTGTCCAAAAGTTTTCTTCCTTTCAAAGATAGAAGAAAAATGTAAAGGTAAGGTTGCATACAAAAAAATCTTGTGACTTCTTTCCAAAATAAAGAAAAGAGAAAGTCATCATTTTTAGTTTTATATTCTAAAATTTAGGAAGTATCTTTGGAAGGGTTTGAGCATTGAATTGAACACAAATATGGTGCAACTTCCAAAAAACAAATTCATCCTAAATTCTCGAATTTGCTTTTCCAAAAAAAAAAAAAAAAATATTTAAAACTTGCTTTTTTCGGGAATTCAACACTTCCTATAATCTAAAAAATTTATGTAAACACCAATAATGAAAAATATTAGTGCACAGCTCTGAGATTGTTTTAATTGGTGTTTTAACTGTGTTACGTTTATTTATTATGCTTTGAATTTGTTATTAGTAATATTACTTTATAAATTTGTAACTTCTGTAAGTAGTGGACGTACCTATACACAGTATTTGCGAAATATGCTATATAAGCATATAAGAATATTGCAAAGATAGCTGTTTACATCACATCCAATGTGCAATCGAAGCGATTCAGTGGTTCAAAATCACCAGTAGTGGCCTAAAACATGGAGATGTAAATTGTTTTGAAGGGCACTATGCACCAATTAACCAACCCATCATTTATAACTACAGAAACAGGTACACAAAAGCAATGATGGACTGGTCTCTTTCAAAAATATCTTATTGGATTTTAGAGTATAAACAATTTAAAAAACAAGTATTTTAAAATTCGTCTTAATTTTGGTTTAGATGTTGGGTTAGTATCGATTGGTAGAAAGTGTCCAAAAAAAAAATTTATAAGCGATAACACGTACGTTGTTTTATAACGATAGATAGGTAACAACCACTTCCATTATTGTACATAGTTCTTTCATTATATCCTAAGCTTTATCAAAAGAAGTATGAAAACACACAAGCCTGAGAAAATACGAGGCGTGGCGGTGATTAGATATCAGCGATGGGACCTCCTGTAATCGAAATACTCGTGGTCATCGTAGTCAGGTTCCTGAAAATAAAACCAAATATTATAGCTTGTTCAAAGTGTAAGTGTCATCAATGAAATAGAGAAAACTCCTTATAAATTAAAGAGCACTAAGTAGTAAAAGGATGTAACCATTTACAGAAGCAGTTAATGTTACCATTTAACCAACTCCATTAATAGCTTTTAAATGGGAAAAATGGAGATATTCATTACAGTCATAAATCTATCCCTGCAATATTCAAAGACTCAGTAAGTACAAGCAAAATTTATAAAATTTTAATCATATTCAATAAATATAAATAGATCTCGTATAATATATGACTTTTAAGCTTTTATTTGTATCGCACAAAAATGCATGAAGAAAGAAAAGAGAAGCCATAAAGTAATTTATAAAAATTTTGACAATTCAAGTTCTGCTCATAAACAATATATACAGTTTAGTTTTTTAAGCAATCGATAGACCTTTGATAAATTGTTAGAGATATTAAAAAGAATTTATGTAAAATAGGAAAAATTATAAATGTAAAAAGAAAAGCAGCAGGAGAGTTTAGGGCTACTTTAGTTATTTAAAAGATCTTGCATAATTAAAGGTTGAATGTTGGTTTGTAATAAAAGTCAGGGTTACCTTACTGACATGAATACGTTGAGGGCTGATTTGGCCTTAAATTAAACTAAAATCGATCGAAAGAAATTTAGCTGTAGCTTCACTTTTAATTAATTTTATAATTGAATGTTGACTTTGACGTGGAAAGGGGTTTGGTAAACTTTTCTTTGTAATTATTGTTAGGGGGTTTGTTTTCAAAGAAATTTTCATATCTGCCACTTAATATGTAACTGTAATTACTTGATCTGAATTATTCTGAAGTAATAATGAGTTTTTCCTTGCGACGGAATTAACTCTTTCTCGTAATTAAAGATATGATATTCTTTAATTTTACGTTCAGAAATCAAGAAATGAACAAATTGTAATTAATCAAAAACTTTAGTCCTACAAGATTTTGAGCTATCAATCTAAATCCTCTCATCATAAATTAATTCGAAAATTAATTAGATTCAACTCTTTATGCTTTTATATCTTACACGATATCTTTAAATAATTGTTTGATTTTTTTTTCTTGAAATATTACTTACAAAAGATCCTTATGTCCTTAAGCAAATATCATCGGTATTCGCATCGTTTGAAAATGGCCAAAAATAGGCCGAAACCGATAACGAATAATATAAATAAAATGGAAAATCAAAGAAGTGTTTTTATTAATACCAATTTGAAAAAATACTACAAAGTAGACACTGCTACAATCCATTATGTATAAAGCAATTCTCTTTGTAGTTTCTATTAGTTAGATATTCCTCTAACTAATCTTCGTTCGCATGGATGAAATATCCTAACGACTATCTACATAGACTAAGATAGGACGAAGAAATTATATGATAAACAAAGTATATGTATAGAAGAAAATGCACACATTCTCCAATGAAAAGGAAAAGTTAAGAAGCAAAATGTAAAATGAAGAGATTACATAGAGCAAACAAAGCAGAATGGAGAGTAAAAAGGAGGCATGTCAACAAATAAGTGAAAAATAATAATTTCTTTTAACTATCACCTAAGAAAAGAAAGGTGAATTACTATACAAACACCATCTTTAATTTGAAAGCTGTATCCTATTGACATAAGAATTCTTATAAAATGCAATTATTGCGGTCTACAAACATAGCAAATATTTTTAATAAATTGTGTAAACTTTTACTCCATTAAAGAAATTGATGAAATTTAATTAGATAATCTCCTATTTATAAATAGACTTGATAAATATTGCACTTACTTCACTTTTCTGGTAAATATTATTAACTCCTTTTAATATATCGCCAATTCAACCAATTTTTCCCACATTTGTAATTATAAAAATAAATAACTGAACAGGTATCATCATATTAGAAATCCATAGAAAAAATTGTTAAAAGAAACAGCAAGTTGCTCTGAAAACAGTTGCCATTCTTTAAATATTTTATAAAAACATTTTCTTTTAGCAGTTTTAAGAGCAGAAAAAATAATTTATACGCGTATTTGATTAAAAGTAATTATGATGTCGTGTAAAGAAAAGAAAATAAGTTGCAAAATTAATTCGTGATATCAAAACTTTAAAGATTAGCAAGTATTTTTTTGCTTAAATCGGAAAAGAAATAATCATAATTCCAATTTTTTACATGATCAAGTGATTGTTTACTAAATACTGTAAATGTATTAAAACCTAATTATTTCGATGGTCGAAACTATGAGTTTATTAAGATTTAAAAAATGGAAATTACACAGTATTGAATTAATGACGTCAACGAGTTTAATTGTGAGAAATATCTTCGATTAATTTGATTATTATTGACGTGCAGTTACGTAATTATTCGATTGAAAAAACTTACCCCTGTATAGAAATAGAATTGGCGACACCATCTGCGAAGCTTTCCCTACTCATTTCATCGGCCATTGCCACTTTAAAGTGATGACCAAAACTAGCTAAGTCTTCTCTAAAAGCGTCACTAGCTGGTGTGATACCACTGCTAGTAGGTTGAAGGGGTGTTTCGTCGGGTACACTTTCACCTTCCATATCCATCGCTTCAGCGTTTTTCTCTAAAGGAGCCGTCTCCTCATCATCATTATAAATCTTGAAATATGCAAATGTCAAGTAAATGACGGAGATGATAAAAGAAGGAATAGGGATTGCCATGGCATATACTAAATTCATATACACTTGCCACATGTCGAGGTGGCTGATGACCAGACCCGGGTCCACTCGGCTGTAATAGCAACTAAAGTTCGTGCCTATTTCTTTATATTTTTTTAGCCAAACAGAACAATTGAGCATAGGTGGATATCCGCAGCCCTTTACATTGGGAAATAATTTAGCACCGGTGTAGTACCACTCGGAGTCGTTCCCCATGAGTCCGGTGGGTTCCACTTCGGAAACGTAATAGTCATCGTAATCGTCTTTGGCGACAGCCCTTTCTTGTCTAGAAGGCGTGATATCCGTGACGGTAAAGGAAGTGTTCAAATCCGGGGGTTGGATTTTATAATTTACACGTATTTGGGTACAGTCATAAATATCTTTTGTACAGCCTTCCCGGCAGGAGGACCATGAACAATTGGAGACGCCTAAACGCCTCTCATTGTCCATCGTCACGCAAAAAGCTGGGGTCTCGTCAAACTCCATGAAGATGGTTGTAAATGCGGGGTCGATGACGAAAGGCACAAGAAACAGGAATGAGAATAAGCTGAAGGTGCCAAGCAACACGAAGAAAGCCGTGATGTAAAACAACACCTTTTGCTTGAGTGTCTGCTCCTCTTTCTCCTCTTCCATGGTCGAGGTAGCAGAGCTCCGGACCCCACCATCTGCGACCGCAGGAAAATGCGAGCGGCTTCGGCCTGCTCACTTCACATACCGCGAGGTTCGACCGCGCGACTCACACTAAAACCTTCCTCGACCACTTCGATCCGTGCTCCTACTCCATCGGTCAAAAAAAAAAGAAACAAAACAACCACCACACTAGCACGAAAATTATTTAAACATTCAATCGAAGCCCAGGTCCCACCTTAGAGGCGTCGTTAAATCGTTAGTTAGTTGGAGTTGGAGGAAGTTGTTGTTCACTTCAGTCACTTCAGACACATGCACTGGGTGCTATCGGTGGGCATGGTATTCAGGGCACTGCAGTCTATATTTGTCGTATCGATCTTGGCGCCGGCCCCCGCCAGATGACTCGAAGAGCGTCTGCCACAGGAGCCCCATGTGACACGCACCACTCGAGCTCCTGCGTTGACAGCGCGGAAATCAGGTAAATCCTCACAAATAATTTATTCTTTCGCTGTTTTGTTCACCGTTACCTCAAGTTTTATTCACATTATGTGTAGAATTTTCCGAAGAATCGCTTCTGATCTCTTTGCTACCCTCTAATAGCATGGACAGGTGGCGCGCGTTATATCGATTTAGCGGCGCCGCAGTGTAATATTGATTAAAGAACCGCGTCAGCTTTACAGCGCATGCAGCAGTGCCACCAGCAAAGGCAGTAGTTGACATGCAGTGTCGTGGGTGGTAAGGCAAAGATGCCAAAGAAGAAGCCAATTCCCGTGGAGGATCTCATTATCCCGCCACAGGATGGCCGGATCTGCGGCACCATTTGCGTGTGTCAGATGACACTGGTTTTAAGTAGTGTGGCATTAGTTTATCTAACAGTAGCAGTGTATGTGCCTTCCACACGAGCCATGCAATATGGCATGGTGGAGGAGCCGGTCATGTGTACTACAACACGCGCTGTGACTGTCGAAACGTGCGATTGGGGTTCATGTGGAGAGTGGTGCCTGAGCAAAACTTCCGGTTCCTGTATGCAAATTTTCGTTAATTTACGTTATAACGGATCCAGCATACTCCTTGCGAATTGTACGAACACGGCGAACAAAACCTGCTATGGAATCGACCAAGAAAACGCGAAACGAAGCAGGTGCATTGCAGATGAATGTAAAAATCTCACTGGCACATTCAATTGTTCCATGGGCATGTGCATCAACATAACCGATGCTTTCGAGTGCATTTTCAAAGATACAGATCCACCTCTGAAATGTTCGGGAAGGCGCGGTAAAATCACCTGTATAGATTTGGACGGTTTGTACAGTTGCAATAGAGGGACTTGTGAGAAAATTCGCACACCGTACAATTGTGATCGTCGGTGTGTCGATATCCCAACCCGAAATAAAAACGTGATACTTTTAAGTGGAGATAAAGTTTATTTATCGAATTGCCAACGTGCATTAAGACTTGATACGGGGGATGAAGTATGGAACGAATCGCAACAGAATATTATGATGGCGTCCTGTTTCAATATCGTGAACGAAACGAGGGGGGTGGTTGCTGTTGATTGCGTTAACGGGTCACTTCTTGCAAATAACGTCCTCAGCGATCTGACAAATTTTACTTATCTGAGCTACCTGAGCGTATTCAATACCGTCCCTCTGGATAAAAACCGACTGGTTGCACCTCCAGAACCAGATTTAATTATAGCAAATGAAAGCAGATTGCTCATCAATTTGGAAGGCTGTGTGAATACGCTTAGGGATGAATGTAAAGAATTTTTAAGGGTGTATGGGAAGGACGGAACTGACCATAATGCACGTGCGCGCTTCGCCTGTTTCTACGCTTACGGCAATACGGATATCGTAGTTGCTAGATTCGATCTAGAAAAAACGACCCGACAATTTTTAATCGCATCCGTTTTGCCCTCTGTTTTATTTGTGGTTTCATGTCTCACTCTCATCCTTTGTCAACGTACTGTTATTGTAGGAGATGATGCTAAAATGCGGTTTCAGGGTTGTATCAGCTCTGATACTGGGATAGAGAAGAGCACCTCCGCCAACAACATGACAGATAGAGGGGGCGGCAACGGCAACAACATTATGGCACTCTGAGATCAATCACGTGAGTTTGACCTACTTTCCCTCGCCCCAAATTCCAGCCCTTAAAATACATTAAATTCGTCCCAGTTTTATTGCCCCCGTTACAAAATGGTGAAATAAACTTGAAATTTATGAATATTGCGAAGTCGCGGTTCTTTTATAAATTCGAAGCTTCCTCTTTTATTTTTACTATCGAAATAATAAAATACCTGAATGCGCTTTTGTTTTAGTTTAGTCAGTTGACGCGTGCTTTTCCATATCACAAGGGAAATTATTATAATTGCGAGACAGTCATTTTAATGTTTTATTTCCAAGCTATCCATTACACTGCAAGGTCAATAAAGTTTTATATACCCGTCAGATTTATGTCGCTTTTATGTCGTTATCGATTTTGTAGTGGTGGGTTATGTTACTAAACTCAATAACAATTTGCTACTGAGGATATAAATTAACTCGGCTACAAACAATGGCAAAATCTTTTATTTAAGGGAGTGTAACATTTCTAAATCAAATTTTTTTTTAAAAACAAGTATAATTTGAACCCAAATAAAAAAGAAATCGGACAAGTACTTAAAACAGAAAAAGAAAAAGTCCAAAAATAAATTTGAAACAAAAAATATTATAACTATAAATAACTATTAAAAAATTAATAAAAAAAGAAAAAGGAGTTATCATTGTGATTAAAAATTAAATCGTCTTTGTATTGTTATATCAATGAGTCAATTAAGTAGTTGCAATTTAATAATTAATTAAAATCTTTATAACTACGAGCTTTTAAACATGAAATTGCATAGAGCTCCTAAAAGTAATAAATTCCATAGCTGAAAGTTCCGCAGTATCGATCGGAACTTGGAAATAATTAAAACCTTCTGTTTAAAAATCTATCCAATCAAAATATATGCATGTACATATTGTCTCCTATCGTAAATATTATTAAGAAAAATATTTGTATTAATATGCATGCATGCATGCTTTTTTTTAATCCTTTTAGAATAGCTTGCGTTTTATGTGCTTTAATAAATGTGAAACAATCGTCCTTGATGATCAGGTTGTTATTTACCATGAAATGAGACAAAAAATATTACTTTTGGTTTTATTGAAATATTTCCTTTCGTATGAAGCATGACACGTTTTTTGATTGATTATTTTGTTATAAAGAAATTTGTTTTGCAGGAGTTTATACAAACTTTTAATTCGAACTTCTAGCTTTTTATGTTCTCACTGAAAGATATCAAACTTTGTTTAAAAATATCGAAGAGTTCGAAGTAATCATAAAGTTCATAATTGTGTAAAAAACCCGACCGAAAATATCTGCTATAAATAAGAATAGATTATATTTTTAATATTTTGTTTTTAATATACGACAATAATCTCTGCTCTTCTGTAAATCTATTTACGGTTCAATCAATGAATATTCGCGTTTGCTTCATCAGTTATAATTGTTCGGCCCAAATTATTCAGATAGTTTGCAGACCGTGAAAAAGATAATGTACAAACATTTTTTGTTCGTTTGAAGAAACTTTATTTTCCATGTTTTCGATCGTAGTAATCGTAGCATATGCATGCGCTTATGGATTGTGTTGTTTTGTGACTAAAATGTTAATGAATTTCAGGCGTTCCCCTCCTGCTGGACCGAGGCTGAAGTCGACGCGTACCCACCTCCGTTGCAAAGGGGAAAGCGTCAATAAACTACAAAAAAAAAAAAATTGAGAATTCGCTCTACTCGTCTATGCTTTGTTGCAGTGGCACAAATTTACTTTTTTATAAAAAATCTTTAAGATAATTTTAGTGTTGCCATGGACGATAAAAAGGTGCAACTGATTTCGATTGCGGAAACCGCAAAGTTTTACGCGTCTTTATGTTTAGGCACAACAGCGATCCTATCCGTATTCGCATTCCTATTTCTTATTCCGTTTGTGGTAGACCCAGCAATATCCAGCCTGATGGCTGATTACGAACCCGAACCTGTGACTTGTGTTGCATCGCAGCATATTTATGCTGAAGGACTTCGCAACTGTTCGTGGGCTTCTTGTAGGGAAGGTTGCACACGTGAAGCGACCAGGTGTCATCAGATCCTCGTTAATTATTCGCGAATTCCATTTCGTGATTACCGACCACCGATACCTCTAGAGTGGGACGTTTCGGACACTCGTTTTCTTATTAATGCGGAAGGGTGCGGCTATCCTCCTAGTGTAAATTGTTCGAAATTTGCGCGCCAGTATGGTTACGAGTCTGCTGGCACTCCTTTCCCATGCTACTATAGTCGAGTGTATCCAGATATAGTAGTTGCGAGATATTCATGGGACGACACCCTGCGACATCTCATACTCTCCATAGCTATACCCAATCTGCTCTTCGCAGCCTCCATCGGTGTTTTGAGCTACTGGTACTGCCCGGGCTGTGGACGGGCCTGCCACAAATACATGCATCATTTTCCAAACGAGTAAGTATACTACTTTTTAATTATTTCCAAACACTACCCGTACTGCTGCTACAAATTTTATTTCGTCAAAGTTCAACTAAATTTGGACTGTCATGTGCAAAACAAAATCAATTTATACAAACGTTTGAAGTTACACTATTTTTTGCGTTCTCTGCACTTATTTTTTGCCTTTTGCCATAGAAGGATGACAAAGATTAAATACAAATGATAAATGGGCTATTCGTACGGTATATCGCTTAAGGGCGCACCTAGAAATAATCACAGAAGGCAAAGACGTTCAAGATATACCAGAATGGACTATGCAAAATAGATAATTGAAGAAGGTAAATGAACTATTATAGATATAAATGTTGCAAGGTTATTGTAATCTCCTTCTTTAATTAGTAATAAAAGGCCAATAGTTACAAAATTATTGTTGTTGCAAGATAAAGAAAAAATAACTAAAAACAAATTACTAAATAGATTTAAATTCTTTCATGCAATTTGGAAAATTTTGTGAATTTTTAAATTCACGCCTTCATATGTATTTTACACTGCATCCCACTTCGTTTCCTTATTGTTTGTTGTTATTGTCTTCCTTTCCTATCATGTAAAGAATATTTTGTTTAATTTTATGAACTCTGTTTTTATTTGTTGCAGAGACGACGATTATGAAGACGATGCTTATTAGCGCTAAAGAATTCCTGTTCTTCAAAGCAAATTTGTAATTCTCATGAGGATACATCGTTGTGTGCAAAGGAAACAATAGTCTAAATGCCAAAAATTTTACTTCTAAGTTCATGGTGACGTAAACCACCCCCAAAAGCAAAAACAAAAGCGAACTCTAAAAATACCGTTCTAGACGAATTTAGTTTAGCTAATAATACACAGTCGCATCTGTGATAAGAATAAATGTCACAAATCATCATTTTAGGAAATATCTAAACTAAATTTATAATTTTTAGGATATTTAGATCTCAAAATAGACTAATAGGTGTAGGTTCAAAAAAAGACGACTTATTATAAATATAAATATATATAATATTTTGAAAAAAGGAATGTCCATTTTAGCTAGGAAAAATTATAGTAATTAAAAAAGGTAATTCTATAGTTTATTAAGTCAGAGATTTAAAAAGCACATCTTTGAAATAATTCACACTAAAAATGTTAAGAGTTTCGGAATAGACAAAATAGCTTGCAAAAATTGAAAAAACAAACAGCCCGGGCTTATAAAAACGTATAACATAAGTGTGAGTTTAACCTAACGTTAACGAAGAAAAAAATTTTGAAATAGGAATATTGTCTTAAAATAGGTTCGTATAGATTTAGAAATAAATTTGAAAGGAAAAGTTTTGGGGATGGTCTTACAAAAATCAAATCTACAAGGAAAGTTTTGAACTGTTTATAGGTGTTGGATATAATTTTCAAGGGGGACTTTTATAGGGGGCGCTATTTAAACATCAATCACTTTATTAGTATATCCAATACCCAAATTTGGTTCGTCTTTCATTCAAAAGGGATCAATCAAACAAAAGATAATTTTGTGATGTAAAATAACAGATTCCTCATCGTTTTTATAATCGAAACTTTGGGGATCATTTTGTAAAGTTTATAACAAACAGGCAAATTGTTATAGCAATTAGTTCTTAATTGGTATAATTAGTTAATATTTCTAAATGAAAGTATTACTAAAACCTTAATAACCAAAAGTGCTAATCCAATTCAAATTTTAGAATGTAATTACTTAAGAAATATTTGAGTGAATTTTTATATTGCGAAGTACTTCAACCATCTATTGATGCTTTAGGTGCTTCATATTCTTCTTCACACCTTTTAGGATAGTTGGAAGAAGTTTTGGCTACTTCTAGATTCACCCAAAAGTAATGGTACTTAGCTTACTGTAGCTAAGCACAAAAAGAAGCGCTTTCCAGGCCTGTTCAAAAATATTAAAGTATTAAATTAGGTTACTAAAAAGTGGTTTGGATACAAAAAAAAAGGGAAGACTCTAAAAACAACCTAATTAAAACTTGGATAAAATTGTTATAACCTTTATAAAATACAATTACACAACGTTGTATCACCTTGTGAATTATCTTCCGCATAAAGATAATTCTCTTCTTTGATAATACTCACGACTAGCGTTGCTTTTAGTGCTCATATTGTCCTAAGTAACTGCCTTATGCTAACAAAATAATAAATTGAGAGAAACTGAGGTAATTTTTTATAATAAATTTAAAAATGAAATCTTTTTGTCTGTTAGATATTATTAACAAATTAATCGAGATGAAAAGCTAAAATTTGAAAAAATGTGCTCTGAGTAATAAAGTAACGTGATTTTTTCAGTAATACCAATCAAAGTAAGCAAATTATTATTACAGGAGTTATATTATTCATATCATCACATTCACACTGTTCCAAAAATGATAACTAAGCCATTTTAAATACCGATACCAAGAACTATGATTAAAAAAAACAATAATGTATAAATGAATTGTTACAATAAAGAACATTTTAAATCAATTTATTTAATTTGTTTTATATAATCCTTTTTCGACTTTGCCTCCTTTTTCAGATTCTAGCAAATTTCATTTGTATCTCCACTACTTCATTTTCCAGTTTCTTGTTTGGGAAATAATCTTTTTTGTGCGCAATATATAAAAGTCCGAAGATTTGTTGATAACTATCATAAATAAAACTTTATTGATTACAAATAGTAAATGAAAATTCCTTCTTTAATTTAGACTTAGTTTGTAACTTCTCTAAAAGATGGCGAATCTTGATCCGTTCAATACATGAACCACTAAAAATTCAAATCATAAACTACAAAGGAATTTCTGAAATTACTTATTGTAATTTTTTATAACAAGGTCATTTTAAAAGACAATTCTAGCTATCGTAAGAATGTCAGAAATTTAATAATTGATTTCGCACCTATTCTTCCTTAGAATAACTTTGATTTCTAGATATTTCCACAGATATTTTAAATAAATCATTAACAATAAAGAACTTTTTAATTGTTTAAAATAATAATTTGATGTTTTCATAAAAAACTTACTTTACTTTACTTTTAGTATCATATTATTCTACTTTTAGTATTATATTATTCCTAATCATTGAGAAAGAATAATGTTAAATTTCTGCATTATTTTCAAAATAAATTTTTGTGTTGCGCTTCATATAAAATTATTCAAGTCGTTTAAAATGAAAGGTTGTCTTGAATACAGTAGTTTGTCCAATTTTAATTCCTGTCAGGCGCTGTGGGATGGCGCTGGATCGCACCCCGCGTTTCTTCTATTTAAAATTATACTCCTGGCTTTAACATTTATCTCCTAATCTTGAATCGATTAATCAATTATCGATTTATAAACAACTACAAGTTCATGGTGCCTAATATTGTACTTTTTTAAATCCATAGCTAATAACAATCTTGATTATACAAGATTCTATTAATAAACCAACATATATAAGCTACGTGCAACAATTACAAAGCTTTTTTGCAACTTCACAATAAATTTGAAAAAAACTTTATATGAATAAAATCAATAAAACAAACACTTAATTGAAACATTTATTAAACATCTACATTTATATCAAATTATAAAAGTGCATAGTAGCACAAAAATATAAGCAATTCTGAAATTAAATAATAATCAGTCACAAATATTTTTTACATTTGCCTATATCCTAAAAGATAAATATATATTATTTGAATATGTACATAAATCTGTTATAATATTCTTCATATACATAGAGAGGAGTAGAAGTTATAAGTACACATAGAAATATCACATTTATACTTTTTTTTTAGATAAATATATTTTGATGCACACTCTTTAAGGCATATTGTTTACAATTTTGTTTATATTTCAGAGCCGGCCTAAAACTACAATAATTGGCAAATTTAGGCAAATGAGTTTTTGGTGTTTACACAAGTAAAATATAATGTTTAGTGTTTATTTTTAGTTTGTTCGCATTTTTATTTCGATTGAATTGCATTTTGCTTCATTTTTTATTAACTAGTCTCCTTTCATTAGTTCTATTAAATTGTCCTTAAAGTCTTTCTGCATCAGTCAAAGCATATGGATCAATCATTGCAGTCAATTGTCGAAAAATAACCTGTAGATTGTTGAATACTACAGTTTTCAAATTATCTACATTTATTGAAGAAGGTTTTCGAGTTATATTATTGAAAAAATTGAAATCCAGAAAAATAAACGAAAATACTTTATTGATCTAATAGAAGAAGTTCAAAAAAATTGCTGACCTACTCCTTCGAAAAATTTCTAAAGTTTTTATTTATTACAATAAATTATTGTCACATTGTTGCCAAATGTCTATTACTGTGTGTTCATATTTTTAGTTAGGATATCTCTTTAATCTACTCCCACTAGCAAATGTATGGGAAAATTTATATTTTTATATAATATAAAAATTTGTTATACTTTTTTATTTTACTTTCTGGTACTAAAAAAATATTAAATTTTAAATTAATCTGCTTCTTACTTGAAAGTTTGTATGTACGTACTTCTTTTTTCATCCCGTATAAGCCACTAACTTTATTTTGTTTGAGTTCATCGCCGATAAAGAGTATGTGCGCATTAATTCTGAAACTAATTTGCAAAATGCGAAGTTAACTTTTTATTAACGTAGGCTTTAATATTTGAGAAAGGAAATATTAAATGTTTGAACATTTGGAGAGCTTTTTAGAAGATACCTCAAAACAGAAATCAAAATAATTTAAATGTTGATTTTAGTGTCTAAACCAGTGGTTTAAAATGTATATTTTCCAGTTGCACTTCCTTTTCTAGTTCATTTTCCTTCCCCGCAATCAATAATACATTTTTTAAGGTAACCAGTTTGAATAAACAAGTTAGATATTTTACGATTCGTAGTAACTTTTGGGTTGATAAATAGTATGTAGTCTTTGTGCGTTGAAAATTTTTTTGGAGGTTTACTTGGTGGCTCATAGCAATAAAACTTTTTTATTAAAATGTAAAACCATTTTGGCGCCAATGGACAATTGGCTAGTGTGGCCTAAAGTAGGGCCGACTCTGTTTACAAATAGCAAAATAGCGTGTTTTTTGTTAATATACACCATATTTGTTTTAGTTATAACATTTTTATCATCAGATGAGTCTTGCATGCACGATAAACATTCAATATATATCGTATAAAAATATTCCATTTTCCTATTGGTCTATTGTGCTTTAAATCGCTATGAAATGCAAGCTAATTTGGGATGGAAAAATAGTATATCGATCAATATCCTTGCATTACACATACGATTTAAGCTTTAAAATTTAGAATTTCTGCTTTCTTTGTTGTATAACATTAGTAGAAAATGTAAACCGAAAATTTATTCAAAAATACTAAAATACGCCAAAAACGGCGCGATTCCTAATAAAGCCCGATTGGCTTATGGGAAGTACAATGTAATGAAATGATGTACTTTCAACGTTCCATTTCGAAAATTAGTGATCAATACCGCAGTGAAAGTAATATCCTGATGGAGAGGATCTTTACTTTGCTGATGGGAAAATATTGACAGACTATAAAATTCAGTTTTTACAGCTTTTGTGATAATCTATTTTTACATGGGAATCAGACTTTTAATTAAAAATTAATGCCGAATCGATTCTGAATGCATACGTAAATAAATAAGTAGACGTCATGGCTATGTTAAGTGACGTCAAGCCAGAAATGTAATTATTTGTTGATTTCATCGATCGGTTTATAAGGACCTAAATGGTGAAAAAATATGTTTGCTAATTTTGTTTGGGTTTTGATGATGAGCGCCTGTAAGTGTTCTCGTGTTACGAATGAATAATCCACATCTATTATCTCTTCAAGACCGCACTAATGGGGTATCATCCTTCTTCGAGGACCCATCCAGTGGTGATGGTACTTCATATTTACTGTTGCTCGTTGTCATCTCTGATTCTGGTTCATTTGTATTTCCCAGGCAATATTTGCATCTCATTTTTGTGTCATCTCCAACTTTTACAGATTGCATTATTATACACAATGTGATGAATGATACTACGAAAAGAACTGATGGAACACTCATTGCAATCACTAACTGCCTCCAAGTTTTATTCAGATCATATCTTGCCACCACCATAAATGAATTATTCTGAAAAAAATTTTATTAAAAATTAATCTATTTAGAATACCATTTTAAATTTCCAATTCTAGAATTATTATGAAACGAAACAGTAAAAAAATGTAAGTGCAACTTTTAGAGTGAAAATTAAATAAAAGTATGAAATTAGTAAGCTGAACAATTTAGTAATTTCGTTGTAAAAATATTATTTCACAACTTCATAATCTTTATTATAGAACCGTGCCTTCTTTATACGATAAGAATATCAATTTTCATAAAAGCACACAATCCCGGTTTATTTTCCCAATAAAAAGTTAAAAGCCTGACACAATTTAGAATTTTATTATTAATCATAAAATATTTAATATTCATGCGACATAATGTTATTATATAACCCCGCATTTTTGTATCGTTTTTATTCGAGTACGATATATGAAAATATCAAGCACCTATAAAGAGATTATTTTAATAACCAAAATATTTTTTTAAAAATATTCGCTCTACAAGGATTTTATTCAAATAAATTTAACGTTTGACACAATATCAATCCGACAATTATTAAAATTTAAAGCCAATTGTGAAATGTGAAGTGTAAAATTTCTAAGTGAAGATATTAAAGAAATGAATAAAAGTGTGTTTTATAATTTTTTTTCAATTTACAACTTCATTTATCATAATATAATGGATTAGGGCGATTATTTTCATACCTTATTGTAGTAACAAGGAAATCTACTTTGAGCAGTTTGGTTTCTACCATCCCTTCCATTAGTAAGTAAAAATTCCTTACATTCCCCCCTTAAAGTATTTACACATCCATCCAAATTTATATACAAGCGTGAATGATTATAAATTGTAAGAAGTGATTGAATCGGCACAAACTGTTGATTCCGGTCTAGAACCTCCTTCCATTTACTACGTATTTTCCAAAACGTAGTGAAATTAATCGATGGCTGCGGGAAGTCTGTAGCGTTGTAAATGGTTCCATTTAAACAGTCAGTCCCACTGTAAAGGAAAGAAAAAAATGAAAATTTATTATCCAATATTGACCCCGTTTTTATGGTGATTAATTTAGAGTAAGATAAGAGATTCCAATTGTTTCATGTGTGGACAAAGGGAACATTATATGTATTGATTACACCCCAATGCAAAATTTCTAGCGGCAAAATAATTAATAAACAGTTTTTCATTAAATTTAATCTTGTGTGGGCAGCGAAATTTTTGAATTTATGAGGCGTAACTTGATGAGGACATTTTCCGTACAATCGACCTTCATTATCGCATGCAGGGAGATGTAAATGTTAATCACATCTCATTCTGCATGACTAAATGAATTTTCTTGTTATGACATTATTTCGATAATTAATCGTCGTACTGTTTTATAATTTCATTTCCCTAGACTCGCACATGAATTATTATTATCGATTTTATGTTCTGATGGATTGAGTATCTCTTCTATGGGTTCACATCGTTACATTGTATTCAAAGAAAATATAATTATCATCTCATATCCGTAATTTAACAATTTTTAGATTATTTCTTGGACTATTTTAAATACTTTAAATAATATCTAACATTTTACGCTGAATTGGAAGAAATTTTTGAAAAACATGGACTTAAATCATTGCGTTATAATTTTGACCTTTAGAAGTTTTAGTTGCCAGAAAATTTGTTGCCAGGCGGCTCCACCAAAATCAAGACCAATTTCTAAATATATTAAACAACCAGGAAAGTAATAAAAAATAATAGTTTTAAGTGACGATTGCCCATGTTTTTTATTTACCTTTTATTTATTAGCAACAACAGAAGAAAACTACTTGCCATCTTGTAAATAGTAAAATTAATATTAAACTTATGTATAAATATCCTTGAAGGGTGGATGAAAAGCTGTAGAATTAGATGGAAATTTGAGAAAACAATGTTATCGAGAATGTATCATTGTAAAAAGAAGATTTATATGAAAAATATTCTTTTAACAAAAAAAATCTATGCATTTCTAAACTTTCCATTCTCCATAGTAATAATAAATATATTCTGAAAAGTTCTATGTTCATTTTATTCGATTGATTTTCAAATATATTTAAAAGTAAAGTCGATATGAACAAATGAAAGGCCCCTTTAATTAAAAATAATGCTACTTATATACCAGACATTGTTTTGCTGATATCGGTTTTAGTTCCGAACGGGGAGGAAAATTATTCGTACCGTATTTATGAACATTAAAAATTTAAAAATTAATTTATATATCTGAACAAAGGAAATACAATATCCTTCCAGATTCTAAATCATAAAGGGAGCAAGAGATATCATTTTATGTTTACGAGAAAATATACACAATTCTGAGAAATACCTATTACGATATTTGCTAACTATTGTAATTTTATTTTTGTATTTGAAGAATATTATAAGCAATAATTTCCTGCAAATACCTTGTAATGAGGTCGCGATGTAATATACGATATATTTAGATCATTATTAAAAGGACGAAGTAAAACAAATTGTTAAATTAAATTTGCTGACTATAAAAATGTTTACGAAGATGTTAATCTAAAGTTAAAGAACAGCATGAATTTTAAAAAAAGTGCATGAAATATGATATGTAAGATATATAACAATTTTATTGTTTAATTTGTATATTAAATGCAAAATAAAAATAAAACGTAACGAGTTTACATGAATAAAACAATACAAGACTTGACTCTAATCACGCACGCATAAATAGTCGGCTGGAAAAAATATATAAGAGAATTTGAAAATGTAAAAAAAAAAAATGTTTATCACGGAATAGTCCCAGACAAAACAGTTCCCTACCCTTTTAATCAATTAATTCATGTT
Source organism: Coproporus ventriculus (assembly GCA_027574865.2). Taxonomy (NCBI): domain Eukaryota; kingdom Metazoa; phylum Arthropoda; class Insecta; order Coleoptera; family Staphylinidae; genus Coproporus; species Coproporus ventriculus. The sequence goes on along the minus strand of JAODAH020049760.1, from coordinate 99,332 downwards.
TACAAACATAAGCACGAAATGTCAGCCATGTAATGAAAAAGAATATAAAGGATCTGCATGTAATAAACGATAAAATACTATAATTCCTCTCCAATAGAAATTTAATTATATCATAAACCAATGGATGCAATAACAATTCGAGTGTTTGTTGGGAAATTTTCCGTCAGACATTCTGCTGTTTGGAATTTTCTTATTGTGAGCTAATTTTCCGCGCGATGACCTTACGAAATGAGATTTTTTCCCCACAAGCAGACCAAAAAATTTAATTAATGCATGTAGATTGGAGTGCCATGAAAAACTGGCAAGTGCTTTGAAATTATAATGAACCCAATCGATTTTTCTGCAGTAATATGTTGCAATTAACGCGATAGAAAAGATTTCCCTGATAACCTCTAACTTCATTAGTATTCTCTCAATGTAAAGCCAATTTAGCCATTTCAAGGATGTGTGATTGTTCTCTCTCGCTCAACAATTTCTTACCCCATTTTAAATTGAGAATTGGGATTTTCGTTGAAATGATCGCACAAATAAGATGTTGGTCATGGAATTCCTGTTAAATTCTGATGCTGGAAGCCAAAAAGAAATTATCTAGGGCACATTCAGGTCTTGGATTCTCTAGACTTAATTCAATTTTATTCTTTTACCAGAATAAACTGACATTAAAATCTCCAATGATATAGTTAAAAGTCAAATTATCAATTTATTGATATACAATATTTATAATAATTGCGAGAAACGCGTCGAACATGCTTGAAATGGTCACGGAATGCAGAAATAAAAATAAGTAGAAAAATAAATTATTGTTTTCATTTAATTTAACAAGCACATATTTGAAAATTTATATTATTTAATATTTACTAAATTTGATAACATATTAAATAAAAAAATTTTATGGTAAAATTATTTTACTAAATTCGGCATACGAAATAATTCTTTTTTGTACAATAATATATATAATATTATTTTTCTACTTTACAATCATAACATACTTATTATGAGACCCAAACAGGTTTCATAATAGCCTCATTGTGGTATCTGAATTTTTAACATTCCAGCGTTGGTATTAAATTTATTCAAAGCAATTTTCACTGTCGTAGGGCGGTCGTTTTCTAAAATTGCATCCGTACCTTAAAATTTATCGTCATCTCTTTTGATACAACATTAATTTAATAGAATTCGACAGTGACAATTGCGTTAAATCAATTTAATACCAAAACTGAAACGTAAAAAGTTGCGTACCATAATCTTTAATAATTTTATTATGTGCATTCATTATTTCTGAAATATCAGGATTTATAATATCCACCTTTTATAATGTAGAAACTTCTCAGAATGCCATTTCAAATTTGATCCTTTAGAAACCTTGCAAAGTTTATAACATCACATATGAAATGCAATATACAATCAAAATGAGGTATGTAGTAAATTTCAATATCTATAATAACTTCTCACACAATATGACTATTATATTTATTCTAGAAGCACAAACCAATTTAAATTATTCATACTTCAAAATTAAAATGCAAAGATACGTTTCTACAAAAAAGTATATTATTTTTGATTTTGTAAACTTACGATCAACATTAGTTGAAGATAGAATTATTCGTTTTATTAATAAAAGATTCTTTATAATAAAAAATGAAAATTTTTGTCATTTAGTAAAATACGTTTTCTCTAAATAAAATAAATAAGCATAACAAAAGTCAAATTTAATTCCAGGATTATCAATATTTCCTCTAAAGAAACAATTTAAAAGTCATAGTACTTTTAGTATTATTAAAAAAGATCTGCTGTTGTAAAAATATAATTTTTTACTTTGCCTTGTTTATGTTTTAGAAGCTGCATGTGTACAAGTTTACACATCTATATTTATTATAATACTCGTCAGATGTATCACTGCTAAAATTTGGGATGATTATAAGTTATTTACAAAAGGATTTTGGAATAGCAAGGACAGATTTGCAAATTTAATTGGAAACACGTGTAAACGATTATATAATTTTCAAGGACATCAATGGTTTGCAAATAGGATTTATTACAATGAGCAAAAGGTAGGGCACGTACTGATTGAAATCTCAAAAGCTTCAATAAATAAAGATTTAAGTAGAAAAAATAATAGAATTTGTGTTTAAATATTTTTTGCGCATTTAAATATTAAACACAATTAATGAATGTAAGTAATAAATGCTGCAATCAGGACTTATTAAAAAAAAGTCAATTTTATGCCAACGTTTCTTTCTTTTATCAAATGAAAGCTCAGAGCTTTTGAATAAAAAAAACACAACATGTATTTAATTTAACAGAAGAAAGTATGAACTTACCAACTTTTTTTAGTTGAACTGTAATTACATATATTAATTTTATTTTAATCGAGATTTTCTCTTCTAGATTAAAAACAGTGGGAGATATGAAAAATTGTTTAAAAGCTTTTAAATGCACTTCATTCTCTCTGCGCATTTTTACTTCTATTACTAACCATAAATAGAGATTTTCTTCCATTTCCATCACAAGTTTACCCTTCTGCGCTTTGTTTTACTACGCACAACATATCTATACTTCTTTGATCTATTCCCACAGCAATCTCTTTTCCTTCTCATGCACAACGCTTACATTTCAAGCTCCAACGCTCAATTCTTACTCAAGTTCCTTTTCATATTTAGTACACAACTATTAAAATAAATAAATATTCAAACATGGAATAAATGAAAATTTCAGAGAATGTTATTTCCATAACAAATCGAACATTTAATTCTAAAATTCTGGATCTTTAAAAATTCCTTTTAGATATATGTACATTCCAGAAATTTTTAGTAAAAAGTTTTTTAAGATCAATACAGATGTCTTGTATATATCATATAAAAAAAGGATTACATTACTTTTTCTAAAAATGTCTTTTATCGAGTTTAATACTAAAATCCCACCAAAGGGATTTTACATTTCCCATCTGACCGCATATATTTCATATTGCAAAGTTTAAAACGCTTATTACATTATTTTTGTAAAGGTTAAGAGCATTTGAAATACTTAATATGTATATTGATATATATTCTTTTGCTTTTGGGCATTTTTTTATAAAATTCTATGAGATTAGATTACAAATTTCACTTAATAATAAAATATTATAGATTGTCAGCAAACTAATCTTATAATTTTTGATGGAACATGTACAATCCGTTTTCTTGAGGCAACAAGAAAAACTTTGGGTCTGCTATGCTATTGAATCTTGTGCCTATAAAAAATAATCTAGATTGAAAACTGAAGATGGTATCATTTTAAATTTTCTGTAAACTTTTGTAGATTACAGCTATGGTGAAAACAACTAAAAATGATAAAAAGTAAACTTTAAATTTATGTTTATTGGTTTTGCGAGTAAATATTTGCACAGATTATTTGTGCTGTTTTTTATTCGAAAAGTAAATATCTCGATAAAATTGTGCTGCCAAAGAAATTAAAGTTGCCAGTTTTGTAAGAAAGTATTCCAAAAATAATTTAATTTTGATTTTTTTTTTTTCGTTAAAGTTTAATCCAGCATTTAAATATTTGTAAATATTTTATAAAATCTTGCTAAGTTTGCAAGTTTTGGCATACTTTTACGAAAACTTTCATCTTTAGTACGGATAGTCTTTGTTTTTAATACTGAAATTTTGCATCCTGTGTTTTTTCTTTCGATTATTCGTTTTATAATTTTTGGCTCTATTATATTTATGTTTGCTATTTACAATATCCTAATCAATATTGTGAATGTTAAGAGAAAAAGATAAGTGTTAACAAAAGTTTTATATTTTGCAGGATGAAGAAAATTTTGCCTTTATTTTGCCGCATTTTCAGCTTATTTTGCTTCAATTTCATACAAAAGATTTAATACAGATTAATTTTGCTTCATAGCTAGTTTTGATAAAAATTGTAGTTTTGCAATTAACTTAGAGCTAAAGAAGAGGATGAAAATCTTACTTTATTGTTGTAATATTGTGAGTAACGCTGTGGCAGGAGAGCATGAAGATCTGACGTGATGTTGCGTTCCAAATATTGGTGGGTTCTACATCGCTGCCAGGTTGACTTCCATTGGTGATTGTAGATGCTAGAGCTCTACTACATTTGGCGGTATAAAGAGTATCGTCCATAGAAATATAAACATTACTTGAATTAGTTAATATTTCGTCACAGTATCTATCGCAACTAAATGCCTTTTTAATTTTAATACATCTAGAACCTTTGCATTCAAAAAACCCCGTAAGTTTGGTGTTATCTTTATCACTATCGACCACGATTCCATCTGCTTTATGGTGACATTGAAAAATTTCGGATAAATTTGCGCAATGCCCTAAAGAACAATTAAAAACTCCACTTAAAGTGCTACATTCACTTCCGTTGTTACAATTATATCGTTTTAGTTTAGCGGTGTTGACTTGCGGACAGGAAACGGCGGAAATATGCGTGCAATTTTGAATTTGAAGGTTTGTTCCGTTTTGCCGGGCTGTTACATGAATTTGCGGACAAAAACCCGAAGTCTTTGTAAGACACCATTCACCGCAAGAAGCCCAACTACAATTATTAATCATACTAGTATTTATTGTTTGGCACATTACCGGTGTAGTTTCAAAACCGGAATTGAAAGCCTTATAAGATGGTATGTAAACCGCTACTGTTAAATAAATTAAAGAAACGCTGCTGAAGACCACGATAAGTTGGCAAAAACAGATGCTACCGCAGATTCTTTTATCTTGTTGTGGTATCATTCGAGGTTTGCACTTGTTGCGACGACCCATGGCTCTAAGGCACCGTGTGAGTTTTCCAGGGCGCGCGTAAAAGGAACTACATCGCGTTTCCAACTCGGCCCTCTTCACTACTATCCGTCTTTCCGGAAAAACGCGCGCCGCGACGCCGGATTTTCCCGTCGTAGCGCAAGCGCCCGTTTAATTCGAACGGTTTTCCACTTTTTATAGATTTTGAAACAAAAATCAATGTGTCCTACTAACACACATTATGATTCGATCCACCACTTTAAAAATTAATACCACAATCGTCGTTTATACCCCCCAACCCTTCCCCAAACATCTATTACAAACACATCAATCAAACTTTTATTAATTCTAATACAACATAATAATCAAACTGCATTTTATTACAATTTTCCAAAGAGAATAATAACTTTTTTATCATTTTTTAAGTGGCCTTTAATAATTTTAATCGGTTTGGGTGCAGCTTTCCTACCCCTTACATACATTGCATTTCAATTAATTCCACCCACAAAATTGCAAGCCATTAAGAGCTCATTTACTAATTACTATATAAGGTGTACATTCAACCCTAAATGTGGTCATTTCAAATTAATTTGTTATTTCCTAACTTGCCAATTCAATGTCACGCAAGGGAAACATTTTCTATTCAATTTCTATTACTTTCCCAGAAGTGAATTTTTCTTCCTACGTTTCATCGTCTCCTGATAAAATTGTATCTGAAAACTCCCCTGTAACCACTCTTCGACGCCCCTTTATTCGATAAAATGTGGGAAGGAGTGGAGTAAAAACACATTTCACAAATCTAATCCGATTGTAGCTTTCTGAGAACTAACCTCTTGAGTATTACATATCAAGGATGTGAAGCTTAAAAATCTTGGAAAAATGTTACGTTATATTTCCTATTACTTTTTTTGCAAAGAAATTTTCTTTTAAGTTCTATAAAGCTCTTTTCCTATTAAGGTTGTAACCATTATAAGATTTTTCTATACAAATATTTACAACACGAATTCGACTCTTAAAATCTAAGTAGATTTTGATGTAAAATTTATTTTGGATAATGTAACCAGAACAAAATTATTCTCTGAGATTTAATTCAAAATTTGATTGGTACTTTAATGCAAAAACGAAAGCCGAAGTTTTATATTCGTAAGAAAAAATATGCAGAGGCGAATAAGAAAATCGAATTATTCAATTTTTGAAAGAATAATTTGAGGTTTAATTAGTTAATTCAACTAACAAAATACTATTATCTTTAATATCGAGATTTGCATGCCAAAATATCATGACCGCTGAAAAAGCTTTGACAGCTAGTTGACAGTATTTAAAGTTACGAGATTTGTAAGACTAGTAACTTTACAATAAATCACTTTAAAGTGAACATTTGGCCAAAACAAAATAAAAGATCCGACAAATCAAAATTCACAATTAAAAGAAAACTGTTTTCTTCGCAGTTTCTTGATTTGAGTTGAGTTGTCTTTTTCCAATTGAAAAAAGGGCTTTGTTCCAAAATATGTAACATTTTATTGAAAGACAACTGTAAATTACATTATTTTATTAAGCAGTAGGAAAATATACGCTTTTCACTTGTTCTTCTTTCATTTTCGTTCCAGTTTTATTGCAGACATGCATCGAAGTAATTAAAAACAGACTTCAAAATTTTTAATACCACACTTCGAAATATTTGGCGCATTTTTTAGAATTTTCTTTAAATACACGAGTATATTTTATAGGTAATACAAAAAATACAAAACAATGCTAGACCATATCTAATGGGTAAACTAACAGACTGCAGAAACTATTATTTCGGCTTACAATGAGAATTGCCCCTTGACTGAAAGACACATCACCAGCAAAGTTCCCTAGTAGAGTTGTGCTCTAGATAACCAAAGAAACCAGATTAGAAAGCTGTTCAATATAGATAAAACAATAGGATCATGGAAATTCTATAAGAACTCGCCAAGTTCATCAATGGGCTAGGGTCATTATTTTCTGATAAAGTCAGAATTTCAACAATTTATTTGTAAAAAAAAGCATTTTTACCCCTATTTTTAGAATTTTTTCAGATTTCCGACACTTAAAATGCTGGACTATGGCAATGTGGCAACCTCCCGCGTTTTAAAAAGTGAAATCTCAGCAGTTATACAGGGGTGCAAAAAAACGATTTTTTAGATTTTGTGACTGTGTACAGCAGGATATAGTCTAAACTAGGTTTCGTTTTCGGTTTCTACAGAAACATTTGAATTTACATATCCTGGTATATTTTTTACATTTTAAAATTGCCATTTTTACAAATGAAAAACAATTTTTTTAAATCAAGAAAAACTAAACAAAAAACATTCAAAGCTGTCTCATACCTTCATAATCCGACAAAGGGACTTCTAATATGTCGTAGACATAGAGAAAAATGCGTTTATCCAATTTCTAAAAGGAAAACACTTCAAGAAATGTATTCATTGCCAATTTTTACAATAAAATTCCTTATAAATAATTTTTATTAAGAAACTAATTGAGATACTTAAGTCATATCACACGTTCAGACTTAAATTATTATACATTAAAAATATGTACAAATAACAAAACTTAATTTTTATTATAAAGTAATTCAGAACTGAAATTTTTAAACTTAAAATGTTACCCTAACATTACAATCACATTATGGGAGGAATGGATTATATAAATATATTAACAGGTAAAGAAGCAGGTCCATTATCGTCATCAGTGTTCGATTCTTCATTTATAAAACTCTTCACTTCTTTTACATCTGGACGATTATCTGGTTGATTCGATAACATCTTTTGCAATAAGGCAAGCTAAGCAACAAAATAAAACAAATTACATTCAACTTTTTTTTGATTTTTTTTTTTTTTTTTTATATACAAGAATTAAATCAATGGCATAAAGATTTCAAATAAAACTAAAAAATTCTGTACTGAAATTTTCTGCCAAACTGTTGTCTAAAGTTGAATAATAAATTTAAATTTCCTAACTTTTTTAAATCAGTTGTTAGAACTTACTTGTTTGGGATAATTAACTGCAAATTTCTGTGGATATTCTCCTGTTCTTAACTGAGTTAAAGTTTTATTTCTTTCCATTTCCGTTGCAAAAGCAACGAGCAATTCAAAAAAAATTACTCCTAAAGAAAATATGTCCACTTTATAATTGTAATCTTTATGGGCGATTTGTTCGGGGCTCATATAAAAATATGTTCCTGGAAAAAAATGAGATTATTGAAAACTTTTGGTCTTTTTTCCTTTTCTTATTTGAACAATTAATAAAATTTAAAAAAATTGCAATTTTTCACTAACTCATAAGTTTGGAGATCGAATATTTGGAAGGAACAGCTAAAAACTAATGAAATGTTTTATTTCTCATATAATCTGTTTCTATCTGCTAGAAACAATTTTTTATTTTTGCCTTTGATTTTTTATTTCTTTATGCACGATTTCTTTCAGTACATAATCCACAATCTTACCTGCACCTTTAGTATGACTTCTCATGGAGAAATCAATACTTTCAGCCTCAGTATTCTTCATTGATGTGACTAATCCAAAATCGCCAACTTTAATAACGCCCTCTAATGAGAAAAATATATTGCTAGGCTAAAAGGTCAAAAAAACATGAAGTTGGAAATGCAAAATGAACAATAAACAGTACCTTTAAATCACGATGAATTAATTTTTGTGAATGAATATATTCAACCGCATCCAAAATTTGATTGTAAATATTTAAAACATCTAAATTATTGCGTTCTGATCTATTCGTAAGCCAATCTTTAAGGCTCTCCTTCTGGCACAACTGCATCTGAATGAATAGGAATGTTAAATTAACCTGTTTTGGTGTACCATCATTTGTAAATTGTGTCAATTCACTAGTGACAGTATCATTTGAATTAGAATCTTTCTCACTAGTTAAAGATTTTGTACTATTTATGGAAATTTCGGTTCCACTATCTTTGATAACGATGTAACTATCTAAAGATTGCTTTGTACTTTCTGTGGGGCCCTTACTATCTTCAAAACATATAAAACTATCTTCAATATTCAAAATGCGCTCATTTTCTATTGTGAGTACATCATCATTTATACTTATCACTGTTGAATTTGATTTTTTGTGTCTCATAGGTTTTTCTTTTGTTTCGGTTTCCACACTCATAGTTCCATCACTAAAAAACAAGAAATCATTATATTCTTCTTTAAAAATAATTTTGGATACTTCAAAATATGTGCAAGTGAAGGCTTAATAGGCCTTTATCTGTATTAACTTTAGATTAAAAAAATTTAAAGAATGCCAATTGGTTGAAATGTTATATTATTATTTTCTGTAGATAAGAAACTCATGGTATTTCATCGATAACCGTTTTGGAATAAAATATCATTATTTAGTGGAATTCAGCTTTGCTTACATTAACTGATCTTCAAACCCGTATGTGAAACCTGGAGGTGGACTTTCAAGCCACGAAGTGCAATATCTCACAATATTATGATGGTTTAATTTAGCCAAGGCTTTCACTTCACGTAATACCCTCTCAGAAGCTTTACTACAAAAACAAAAGAATAAAACACAGATTTAAATTAAGTCGATTGAATTTACCCTTGCGGTAATGTGATGCGTTTAATGGCATATTCGCACTCATCAATTTTTTGTTTTGCTTCGAAAACTACTCCGTACCCACCTCGACCCAAACATTGAACTGTTTCAAAATCTTTCATAAATCTTGAAGAAAATCCTACATCTGATGATTCAGAATACGAACGTTCGGATTTTGTTTCAAGAGAGGAAGGGGCTTCAAGAGAGGTGTAAGATGTTGTGGTTTTTTGGGTCGAAATTGTCGATGTGGATTTCGTTCTATTTCTATGCGTAGTGCGATAATAAAAAATTCTTAGGACAATTAATGTAGTCACTGTAACAAGAAGTAGTTCTTTCCTGCAATTTAACCAAATCATGTTGGGTTTTGAAAATTTTTGCCATACGCACCAATACCATTGGCGGTAGTTTGCAAATTTCCCTTTGATTGTTATGTTATTACATTGTTTATCCATATCTGCATAAAAGTAATATCCATTTCCTAAAATAATAAATAACCAAATTAATTTTCTAAACCAACTCAAAATGTATTCAAATATTTTGAAGCATTCATAAAACTTACTTACCATCCACATATCCAGAGCTATACAAAACGGAAAGAGCTGTGGATTCATCAATCTCTTCATCACTTCTCAAAGCAGAAATCGGTTTCCAAGGTATCCAAGCAATACTTTTACTTTCAATAATTCCGTCTTGAGTTTGAAGAAATTTCTTATCTGATAATGATATCATCATCCTTTCGGATTCATGTATATACAGCTATAAAATATCAGTATTTCATAAAATCGAGAAATGAAACAAGCTCACCAACATTAAATGAAATGTAAAAATATTTCCAATTTAAATATTTACCTGTTTCTCATACATTGCCAGATATATTGCAGGCGGCAAAGACAATGAATTCTGTACTGGATTTGCCTGCATAAATAAATCTATATGTGAAAGTACTTTCCCGTTCCATTTCCAAATATTGACAATTGGCGAATCGAATTTAACTTGCCATAAAAATTCTAAAGAATTTTGTTTAGAAGCTCTTAATAAACCTTTAGGAACGATAGCTGTTAGGTTCAAATCTATACTCGGGTCTATATTGTAACAATCTGTTTTTGGTATTGATATATTATGATATCCTACACTAAAATTCCACCTTAAAAAAAATCAACCTTTAAAAAAGTTCGTTTTATAAGTAGTTAGAAAAGTTTCCAAAAAATAATTCGACCAATTTAGAATTAAGATTTTATGTACCTTTCATTTCCTGTACGAGGTTCATGAGCTCTAACTGTTGTTGACCTCCGTTCAATTAAAATAATATCTTCATACCCAACAGCCACATTTGTTTTATTTACGCATCCATTTGATGTACATTCATATAATATGTCCCCTGTTTTTGCGAGTACTCCATACGTTTTCACGTCTCTTCCACCTAATAAAAGAAATCAATCAAAGAAAAAGGAATTAAATCAAAAGATTAGACAATTTACCGGCTATGACTAGTTCATTTGAATACATAAAAGAAGATTTTAATAAACTATCTGCATTTATAGGGATTGCATCGATAGTTTTTCCATTAAATTTATATAAACTTCCAGTTAAGGATGGAATTATTCGAACCCATTCTCCATTATTTGTAAGCTAAAATTGAAAATTGATAAAATAAAGTGCATAATCCTTATCAAAACATTGTAGGTCGGTTTGCAAGGTCAGGGAGAATAGAACAAAACAATCCCTTGGTTTCACGTTTACCTGCCGCCCTATTGCACAATAATCGTAATTGGATAAAAAAAAATTAGTTCTGATAGTCGTACCTCAATGTTATGAATACTGGAAGCTAGAAGAGGACCCGAACCCAAATCAATCTCCCAACGTTGATTTCCATCAGAACCGAGTGATGTTAATTTCCCGTCTAAAGTACTGACGAGGATAAAACTGGAAAAATAAATTACGATTCTTTCCAAAATGAGATTATTAAAGATCAAGTGTGCCTTATAGATTGCAGACAATAATAAACAAAAAATTAAAAACATAACCTCTGCTCACCCGAAATTTTCCGAACAATCTGGCAGTTTGATGATGTTATTCGGATCAGTTGCCGAATTTTTATAAATGAAAAATATTAAGATAAGTACGATGCATCTTGAGAAAATCGAAAACATTTTTGAAGCGGAACGCGCACTACATTTTTAAAACAGAGCAGATGATTTGTCTGAGGTGATTACCTGCTTGGGGTTCAGTCACAGTATACATATAATAATAAATATATAAACTGTGGTTTAGTCATCCGACAACGTGGACTTTAACTTTATTGGTGGATGCATTTTACCGCGTTCGGTTATGATTCAAAAAAAGTATCTTATCTGTTAAAATAAATAAATATTCAGATGCATATCTGAATTAATTTACTTTCATTACAAAATACTCTATGAATTTTAATCAGAAAGTTCTATTCTTTGACCTATCTTTAGTAATAACTGTTTTTTTCTTTAGCCCTGCAAAGTATTACATCATTATTTGATAATGGTGGGGGTAACCTTCAGATATATGCAAACGAAGAAAAATACAAAATTAATATATTTAAAATAAATTTTCACCATTTGTAAAACTTGGATTTCCTTATCTATTGGTTAATTTTGTGTAAACTATAATTTTTAAAGGTTTAAATTTAATATTTTCTAACATTTTAAATCTTCTACATAAGAACATCAAAATTTTCACATCCTTTTCTATATGTCCTGAAGATGCAAACACTATTGCCTTTGATCCTCTCTTGTGGGTCCGAAACTAAGAAAAAAGAAAGAAAAGAATCTTGTTTTCGCTTTCTCTTTTGTACAACAAAATTTAAATTTGTTCAAAATCAAAATTACAAAGTCTTCAATGCTTTATTTAATTTATAAACAAAAAAGTTCACAATTTTAAACAAATTATTTTTGCTTACTAAATTTCAAACTACAAAATACAATAGATTCTGATACCACTAGACAACAATAAACAATTTTAGCAATAAAAGAATATCAAACTATATAAAATACATAGGCAGATAATATATTTTCAGAATTTTTAAGTTATAACCTAACAATCATTGATTTTCCTTCTACTTGCATATTATTCAAAGATTTGATAGCAGATTGAGCTTCAAAGTAATCAGACATTTGGACAAAAGCATATTTTAAAAAATTTGTAAAAGGATCACGAATGATTTGGACTCCTTGTACAGAACCAAATCTTTCAAAAAGATTGTGTATATATTTGTAGGTAGAATTTTGAGGCAGATTACAAATAAATATATTAAAAGTAGAACCTTCTGTCTCCCTTAATATGGGTCTAGCTTCTCGTACCGAAATTGGTTGTGAATCTGGATATCCAGGAATGACAAACTCGTTCATAACACGTACAGCTACTTCTGCTGATGAACGGTAGATATATCTTACAAAACATTTCCCTTTTGATGTCCTCATATTAGAATGTCTTTTGAATAACATTTTAATCGAGATGATATCCCCAAAGATTTTAAACAAGTGATAAGTGTTTTCTTCTCCGAAAGCTTTAGGAAGGTTTTCAATGAAAATGTTGGTTCTTCTAAAAGCAGAACTTCTTGGTCTTGCATAATTTACTTTCAAACGGTTTCCGGTTATCCAAAAATCGTTAAAAATGAAGATTGCCTTTCTAGCATCAGCTGCATTAAAGTATTTTACAAAGCCATATCCCAAATGGCATCCAGAAGAATTAGTAATTACACTTGCTGACATAATTGGTCCAACAATTTTAAATAAATTTTTGAATTTCTGGGAATTCATCCATTTTGGAATATAATTCACAATTAATTTTCGGTAGCACTGCAATTCCATCATCACAAAACAGCTTTCAACAACTAAATAACGAATTAATCATTTTTTTCTATCATGCGAAGTAATTTTATCTGCTTATGACTATTGTAGGAATGTGATAATATCATTCACATTATTTAGAGAAGTGTTATTGAATGGAATTAAAGAAATGTGTAAACATTGGGTGTACTTTTCTCTTGCAACAATGTCATTGAAAAAATTATCTTATATTGTTTACAACAAATTTGTATCGAATTTCCAATTAAAACAAAAGACCTGACTGTAATGATTAAATTAATTTGATTACCATTTTCTTTCTCAATCATTTGAAATATGTTATAACATTACCAGAAGAGATATCAAAAAATGATGCTTGATCAAAATTTAGATCATTTGAAAACAAAAAAAGCAAAGGATTTTGAAAGAATTACGAAATTTCTTTGATTTTGAAAATGTACGTTGTCTTTATGAAATAAAGCCACAAAACAATAAGAAATCTTCTTATGAAACACGTGAAATTGAAGAAAAATTGTCCATCTTATTTTGCATTGTTTTCTTTTCTCTGATAATAGAACAAACAATGACTAAAAATTTTAGAATCGCAAAAAATATAACTCATTTTTTTTTCTTATTCAATTTTTAAGGAATTTTATAGCCAAAACCAAAGAAATACTGACGAAACAAAAGTATTTTTAGAAAATATACAAGAAATTACGTCTTTGATATTTGAACTATGAAGCCTACACCATGAAGTTCACTATTTTTTATTGCAAGCAGTGTTACCAATCTAAATCATAAAACAAAAATCTTTTAAACCAAAAATTTTCTTCTTTCTGTTTCTTCAAACGTTTAGTTTATTATTTACATAAGATATGAGATTGGAAAAGATGTAATGGCCCTAGTTGGTAACTTTTTTGGAAGCCTAAACCAAATCGCAGATTCTTTCCTAATTGATTTTTAAGGTAGAAAATTTGTAATTTTGGACGGAAGCGAAAAAAAAATAAGCCAAGTACTTTAACCTATTTCAAAGCATTTCTTGTTATCTCTTAATTTCTTTAAATTTTCTGTTGGTTCTAAAAATGTCTCTTTCATAACGAAAAATTGTTTTGAGCAGAATAGATATTTCTGTATTTAGACATGATAGAAGCAATTTTTAAAATTTTGATTTGGTTATTAACTAATTTTTGCAAAGAAAAATCAAAAAACTTGGGGTTTACTTAATTCCTATATAGCTTACAAGTCTAAAAGATGACTTCTATTGCAATTACTAATCATGAGAAAAGTCATCGATTATTAGTAGGCTGAGTTTATCAAATTAAAAAAAAAATTTATATCGTTCCTTTTACGTCAACTTTCACAGAAGACGCATCGTATATTTGATTGCATTAATGATGGAGCTTTTTTTGAAGGTAAAATTAAACATTTTTAAACAAAAAAGGTGTTTACAAACATTGTCTTTCCATAGGAAACAACTTTCAAAGAAAAATTGTATTTTTGCAGTAGATATTTATGGGATTTGCAGAAAATAAAATTGATTGAACTGGCTTTGGACATGTCCTTGCTCTTAAATCTACTTTTTATTTGGAGGCTCATTACAAGTTGCGAATTTAGACAATATTTTCTGATACCACCTTTAATAGTGGCAACTCTCATTGATTTATCAAATGATCAATCTTTTGCAATTATTAAACTTTTTGGTTTGATAAGCCTCCAATCATTGGCATATAAATGTCATTCGCAAATTTTATATAGAGAATGCTACGTCTTTTATATCCCTTTTTTTATGGCGGCGTCAATTGTAGTCTACAGAGTATACGTGGTGTTTCAAGACCAACATCATTTAACAGCACTTGCAGTTGCTGTCTTTTTCGCATCTGGGAATGTCTTCATGAACCGTTATGAAATAACTATGGCTATATTGCACGTACTTCTAGATGAAGAACCCTTCCGCAGTCGGGATATTCTATCTTTCATATACAGAGTACATTAAGGTCTGCTGTTTTTCTACACAAAATATAAACTGTATTGTGCGTTTTTTGTACGATGCGTTTTATAAAAATGTAAATTGAAAGTTGAAATAAATTTGTTGTGTTTTATTTTTACTATGCTCTTTACATTCATCTGTACTCCCGACTTCCGTGTCTTTCAAACACCTAAATTATTAAATTTATAAAACCACTTTAACCACAATAATCAACAAAATTCAAAAGGTTGAAAGCCTGTTTTAAACCTTTTGTACCTTTTTTGATAAAAGGCAAAAAGGGTTTTAAGAAATTGATAATGAAAATAAAGAGTTCTTTTCTTCGTGTTAAGCTTACAATATTTTACCTTTCGAAACAGGAGGCCTAGAATCTTTTATAAGGAGTAGCAAAATGATTTTCTCAGTTTAAAGGTTATAACCTTTCACCCATCGATATATATTCAACACCTAATTGGTCTACTAATAAAATTTTGCAAAATGATCTGACAACCAAAAGTTCCGGCTTCTCATAATATGCAACTTATGTTACAACTTCAAAATGACTTACACGTATAATATTACTGTGAAAAAAAAAGATTTTCTAAAAAACTCTGCTTATCAGGATCACTGCGTAAAGAAACTGTCTTTAGTGCTAAGAAAGGTTTGTCTTCATTAAAGTAACAATGTTCTAACAATAAAAAAATTAAATCTCTTCTGGGTTAAAACGAAACCTCTTTTGCTAAATTGTTAGCTACTTTAGAGAAAGATAAATGCAAATCTCTCTTTAACACAAAAGAGAAGTTTAATTGCAGATTCACTTTTCTAAAACAACATGACGTAGTTTGTAAGCTAGAGAAGTAAATATAAACAGATGTACATGTACAAATGGATAACTATAACCATGAAAAGGGGTCTCTTGGCAAAATCTACCGTACTTCATTTATGAAACAGAGTTTTTTAAGAAGACACCAGAGGTGTACAATAGGATCATCCGGACCACAGTACAGGGACGCCAGTTCTACCACCTAAGAGAAGAAAAAAAGGGACTATAATTAGAAACCCGTAATGTTGGTGCCCTTTTGTTTGTCTCTCCATTACCTTTTTTATTAATTTGTAGATTCATTTTCCGATTCATATTCTCTGCTTCTTATAGATTTTTGGACATTTTCTTCTCTGGCACATTCAGTTTTGTTCTGCACCATAAAATATGTTTACATTTAGGCAAATACATTTTTATTTTAGGCTTTCTTTTCTTTGTGCTGAAAATTTTGTTGAGCCTTTGATAACAACGAAAATATTTAGTTTTTGTCTGGGAAAAAAGGAAGGAATAGGAGAAAGTACAAATAAAAATTCCTTTATTTACTAGATTGAACATAAGAAAAAAAATTACAAGTAATTTGAAAGGTAATTTGTATGTGAGAAGAAAACAGTGTGTACTTGAATCAATAAAACAGTGCACCCCTGAATGAATCTCACTTTTATAAAAGAGAAATTGAAACAAAAAAAATCTAGAAAATAAGGGAAGAAAAATTATTTTAATCGTAACTTTCTGCTTTTTTTTATCAATTTTTTTACACTTCTATACTTCTTAACTTAGAGTCTTTTTATCTAAAATTATGCGATAAATATTTGTATATCTTAACATAAAACAACCTATAAATATTTTGTAAACGAAAAATTTCACATATTTTATTATGTATAAACTTGATTCAGTTCATTAGAATTTATTAAATATTTTTTATTTTATTTATTTATCTTAATTTTTATTTTATTTTTGACGATATTTATGAAAACCTTACTTCAGCCCAATGTACCAGAAAAATGATATTCGAAATAATAAATCACATTAAAATTGGTAGAAATCTCACATTATAAAAACATCACCTATTACCATATCGAAACGTATTCAATCATATTACACACGCAATTTGAGCAAATTTAATTTAGATCATCGTGTTTTCTGATTTCCCAGGTTAAACAATAGGCAACGTTTTTTTTTCTTTTTTTTTTTGTTTACATATATATACACCAATTTTAAAATGGAGAGAACTTTACATATAAAGTTACAAGAATTTTTCCTTGTAGCCTCATATTTATTTATCGTGACAGTCCACATACATATATACAAATATCAACCAAAGCAGTGCTTCTCAACCTTTTAGTTATCACGAGACAGTTAAATTATTAATCAATTCATTTTTACTAATAATTTCATAATCATCTTTGGTTATTTCCTTCACACATTTTTTATATCAATGTAATAGGATAAAAAAAAGGAAAACAGTGTGAAGGGAAAACTAATTAATATAGATTTTTTTAATTACCACCTTCTAGTTATCAGAGTTTTTGTAATTGGAATTAACTTTTTCATGTATCTATTTAGATCAAAATTAAATCTAAGCATTGTACATGGTAAACAAATAAATTACCGTAAGGAAACCCAGAAGAAAAATAAGAGCTAAGATGAGGCAGTGCTGTTTGGAATAAAATCACAGAAGATTTATTCAAACGAATCATCAAACAAAAAATAAAAACAAATAACAAATTGAATAACAATTTCCTTGAAAAAAAAAAATGAAAAAATTGATATTATGAAACAGAAATCAAACAGAACTGAGTCAAGAAAAGAAAAAAAAACATGTCCAGAAAAAAGAAAAATAGAGATTAAGTTCACACGAGGACTGGAATCAGTGACCATAACCAAATAAGTACAAATTATGTCTTACTCTTTTGACCTGTAAATACAATTTTGAATTGAAACAAAATGGAAATAAGTAGTAGGGACTGGTAATTCTACATCTTCCATTAAGAAACAATAACAAATCTGTTTTACAAAAGAGACGAACTTATTTAAAAGTGAAGGTACTGTATCTAATCCTTTTGGCATCATAGATTCCAGTAGATAATACTATTTTAAGGCGTAAGTATTTTACAGTGGCCTATTCAAAATGAACGGGATGAGCCTTTAATTGATTTAAGTAACAGAAACCCACAGATTAAATAAAGATTTAACCTATCAACTGAAAAAGAATAAGTAGAAAATAAAACAAAAACGAAATAAAGTAAAATTTAAATGCAGATTATAAAATTATATAACGCCAAAAAATTCATTTAAGGAAAAATATATGCATAATTTAGAAAACAAATATGTTATAGACAGTAATTGCTACTTAATTTCAAATATGGAATAAGATTTATTTTTTGAAAAAATGCGCAAAAAATTTTCAAAACTAGGTGACCCTTGGTAAATATAATACCAACATCTGCCAGCACCCATTTTGACAAATTGTTTCTCCAGTTCACACACCAATTATTGAGAAATGCTGAACCAAAAAAAAAAAAATTCTTAAATTTAATAAATTAAATTAATTAAACTATTAAGAAATTGAGCAGAGGATATAGTTTAAAGCTTATTAACAAATGATAGGAGTATTGTAATGGGTTGAAAGCACCGCATGAAAATTAAGTACAGTAGATAGAACAATTTGCTTCAGTTGGTTCAAAGATAAATAAATAAGAGGTACTTTAAGATAGCACACGTTATTACACAAGAATATTGCCTCACTTAGTAAAAGATTGTCACTTTGAAATATGTCTCACTTGTCAAATATATATACACTGCTAGCAAGTGGTTTCGAGTATAGGACAACGACATGTCGAGATATTATCGTTGCCATTACAAAAGGGTAAAGATCTTGTTTTTGGTGGTGGTTGCGCCTGGAGTTTAGCATGTGGAGAATTTTGAGCACTGTTGCATTGCCGTTCCAGCATTCCGGTTAATATATGTAGAGGTGATTGGTTAATGCCTTTCAATTGAACTGTTTGTTGCACTGTGGGCCGATTTGGGATCATGCCCACTGCTTTATGCTAGAATAGTTTTTCGCCTGGTGAACTTGCCGTACCGGAACTCACTGTGCACTCTTCTCCTACCAGCTGATGTCAGTTAACCAACTCTACATTTACAAATTGCTTCAGTCTCTCTAAATATGCTGGATACAGTTCCACATCGTTATGACCAGCACCCTACACATTCATTTTAAAATTTCATTAAAAAATATTTACAAACCACAAAAATTTTTAACTAACCACTTGATTTTAATGCACTATTCAAAATAAGCAATAAATGTTTCAAAATGCTTCCATTTTGAACTTTAGTTTATAATTTTTGCCTATATCCTTGTAATTAATTTGCAGCTTGATTTAAATGGGGTCAAATTGACTAAAATACATCTTACCAAAGTATAATTCTGCCAACAAACAATTTTGATCGATATCAAAATATAAAAAAGATTTATAGATAGTGCAAATATTATAAAACTGGATTCAAATGGTTGAATGTTTCTGTTTTTAGTGCTGATACTTACTTCAACCCATAGCGGTTCAACCGCTCTTGGACATCTTTCGAATATTGTACGGCCATGTGTGAAGTCTATAATCTCATCTTCAGTCCCATGAATAAGTAGAGTAGGGGATGTAACTTTGGGAACCTTATCAATACTGAAAATTAAAAAAAAAAAAATCAATTAGTTCAAGAACTTTAATTTCAGTTTGCAAATACATACTCGAAAATTTTCATTTAAATTTCTTTAATGCCAATTGTAAACAAATTAATATTTACAATCATAACAACAGATCTGACAACAGTGTAAGGAAATGCACTTGCTGTAATTTTGCAACAAAGATAAGGTTTCAAGGATAATCCTCATAAATCAGTTTGCTATTGTAAAAAAAAGGAGCATAGCCATAATACAATTCCAGATTTTTTTCTTTTCATAAAAACGAGAACAAAAGCATATAAAAGGGGAATTATGAACTAAATTTTATTATCAGATAATAAGTAGTGATAAGCCAACTTATCAAATTAGATAAATATATCAGAAAGTATTCGATATGTAAATAAATGAATGCATTTTGTGTCTGTATGCTAAACAGATGATTGAATATACAGTTAAACAATTTATAAACAGAATAGTTACAGAAGTGTTAATGAGAATCACCTTAAATTAAATAATTCCAATCGAATGAAATTTATTTATTCTTCTAACAGTCACATTGCCTTAAGCTTCTAATTCTAAGTAATGTAATATCCAATCATTAAAATACGAAAACGATACAGCAATCAAGGACATGAATTGCTTCAGGATAAATTATGAACTATGTGACTATTCGTATTCTAAACAAATGCATGCAAACATTCACTACTGACTGTTATTTCAGATCAATTTTGAGAGGAATACAATTATTTTTAGATGGTATATTTATTTGCTTTACACGACATTCCTTTGGCGTAAATTTAATTTCATCAAACGTCAAAATATATTTTATAATATAAAACAAAGAAAAAATTTTTTCAATCATTTTTTCCTAAAATTAAATTTGGTGAGATACCAAAAAGATTAAGACCTTTAAAACAGCATAATTCTAACTTTTCAAATTTGGTTAAAAAATATATAAAGGGATTAAGACAAATTTTGTCCAAAAACAAAAGCATAAATTGTTCAAATTAAACAAAAAAATAGAAGATAGTTTTATTTATTTATTTTTATTATTAATATTATTCATGTACACCTGTTCTTTTGTTGTTCATTTATAAAAAATTTTGTATCATAGTATTTTTATTTTATTTTTATATTTTCAATTATAGCAGACACTTTTTGTTTGAAAAAGTTTCAAAATTTTGAAGTGGATGACTTATCAAATAAAGGACTTTAAACCGACACATTAAACAAACCCTAAATTTAGACAATTTTATCAAATATCTGGTGTTGTTTATATTTAGTCTAAAAAAAAAACTCAGGATTTAGAAAATAATTGATAAATGAAGCGAAGTTATCTCAATATTTGTTAAACCGGTTGATAATATTAATCAGTTTATTATATTCTATTTAATATAAATTGAGCCAAATCTAAACAAATTCAATAGGATAAAAGTTTTTTGTTTTTGATTACTTTAAGCTCCTATGCAAAGAATATGTTTTTATCATGTTTTGAGAAGTGGATAGAATAATTGTTGTTACATTAAAGAAGTAAATATTTTTTTATAAGTCCATGGTTTAATATATAAGCCTTATTTAGTAGTCCTCTCAAGTTGTTTTGAATGTTGTGTAGATTGCATATAAAAAAATTGCATCTTCTTGCGATATAAATAAATAGAACAATGAAATTAAAATCCTGAGTCGGATATATTAATACAATTGCGTAAATGGAAATTAAAATATTTACATAAAAGTTGTGTATATGATTAGATTGGTGTGCGGTAATTATATCGAAATATTTCCAAACAAACAAATGATGCGAACAAAATGCTGAAAAGATTATAATTACACCCGTTTGTAATCAAGCGGGAATGATTTAGGTGTTAGTCGATAAATAAAGTAATTTAATTTATATCTTACCTAGGAAAGGCATCGAAGAACCATGTTCTTTTAGTGTTTGGAAAAGCGACTCTCATGCCAGACATGAGCGGAGAATGTAAAATAACAGCACCGACTTCGTACCGCGAGGCTAAATCAACAGTGGGCACTGTCCCGATACTTTGCCCGTACAAAATGATATTCTCCGGACTGATCCCATAACGAGTTCGCAAAGCTAACCAAGCGGCATCAATATCCGCATACAAATTTTTCTCCGACGGCTTCCCAGCACTTAGTCCGTATCCAGAATAATCGTATCCGAATACATTACAATTAATGCTCGAACCTAAATTTAAATAAAATGTACTCATTTGTCCTAAATCAACGGCATTCCCGTGTGAAAATAATATTGTAAATCTGGCAGTGGAACTACATCGGACAAAAACACATGCAATTTTATTCCCCCGATTCGTTCTAGTGTAGAATCCCTCAACATTCTCCTTTTCGCGTTCTGAGAATTGCCATTCGGCCCTTTCTGATAGTGTCAGGGTGTATTTGCCATTCCCATCATTCCCATGGAAATCATATGTGGGTTCTGGTGGTAGAAAAGCTAATTTTGCGGCTATCTTACTGGGACACGGCGGACAACATAGCAAGCAACACAATTCACTTATACTTAAGCCATTCATTTTTATTATTATTACTTTCTGTTACTTTTAATACAATTTACACTAATTATTTTAAACGAAACTTAGCAACTACAATGGAACTTGACGTCCATTGTTGACAACGCCATTTTCTTTATGTCACTGAACTTAGCTGCGATTGCTCCTCCTCGCACCTCTCCGTGCCAAGCATTTTCCCGCCTCCCACTCCCAATACAATTTTATTTCTATTCATTTTCTTCGTTGTTTTCCTCTTTTTTGCCACCTCCTATTTAGAAGAACACCTACATACTTTATTCATTTTTAATGCTTAAAATACGTTTTCTTTGCCTACTCTTGATGACCAAAAACTCTAATATTTTCAATAATGCAGCTAGACATTAAAATAATAATAATAATAATAAAAAGTAAAATTTTTATTAAACAATTTTAACAAATCACGCCTAACCAAACACGATAGTCACAATAAGAAGAAAATAAAGACTTATGATGTGAATGGGGTTTTTGGTTCCCCAAAATTTTATGAGCCCATGCGAATTCTGGACTTGTATACTCCTCAAGTATTCGTTTAAATGTTTTTACACTTCTTTGTATTCCCTTAAAAGGAAGAGTAGGAGTTTATTGTAGATAAGAAATCATAAAAGTGAGAATCAAGAAAAGGCCATCGATTTTCCTAATAGGCACAAAAATTTGAAATCGATTTTAAATAATCGAGGTCTTCTGCACTGAGCTTTAAGAAAGAGTTTAGAAAAATTTTGGAAATAATGTCACGGGTAAAAAGGGTAAAAAAACAAGTAAAAGTAAACAAAGTAGAAAATACATATTTTTAATGCAAAAAAGAAATTTTATAGAAGTCCGGCTCTGATTTATTAGTCATTGCAACGAAGCTAGCTAGGGAAGTGAGATTGTTGTTGCCAGAAGGGAGTGGAAATAACTGTTGCAGCTCATTGTTTTGCCTATTTTTTCCTTTAGCAATTCTCTCATTATTATTTACGCTTGAAATTAATCCGCACCCGTAGTTTTTAAAACAACAAGAATCATGGCTAAAATGGCATTTCAACACCAGGCCGGAACGGCGATGGAATGTTTAAGTGTAAGTAAACAACCCTTTGAAAAATGCATACACTTAATTAAAAATCATTTACAATTGTAGATTCCCATTACTCTCCACAAGGAAGTTGATGGGGATAATCACCGTTGTGGCTTTAAAATAGGAGGTGGAATCGATCAAGACTACCATAAAAGCCCTCAGGGATATACTGACAATGTAATTTAAATTTTTAATCAGTTTTCTCAGCTTTATCCATTTTATTATTTTAAGGGTATCTACGTAACGGAAGTCCATGAATCCAGCCCTGCTTCCAGAAGTGGTTTACGAGTACATGATAAAATACTCCAATGTAACGGTTATGATTTTACGATGGTTACTCATAAAAAAGCTGTTAGTTATATAAAGAAGCATCCAGTTTTAAATTTACTTGTTGCCCGTAAAGGTGTCACCTCTACTTAAGCCAAATATTCACATCTCATACAAATACATTCCATATTAGTCCAGTATTACACTACTCGATTTAGTTACCAAATGATCCCATAGATAGATGATGATTTTTTAATTCTTTGATACCACTACTTTTAAGACCTTTTTTTAATTATTTTTTTATTACTATATATATAAAATATATTTATATGTAGGTTTAAAAAAATCGGAATGGAATGCTTGGGATGGTTTCAGTCTTAGTAGTTACACTTTTTTTAAATCGTGTGTGCTTCTCAGATAAATGTTAATGATAAATGTTGTTTATTTCATATAAATATATATGATTTTGTTTTCTAAATAAATGTTCTTAAAAACCCAAAATTATCTACATTTTATTTTATCTCAAAATACGAAGAACAAAAAATCAGGACTAGAAATAAAATAAATCCCTATGTATTTAAAAAAATTCATTTATTGGTCATTCAAAAAAATAACATTTTCAAAATAATTTAATTTAGATCGCCTAAAAAATAGTGTTCGTAACTCGACGAAAAATACAAATATCTTCGCTCGTGCTTTAGATTCACTCAGGCTGCGCTTCGTTCCGCCCTAGCGAATCTAATTAGTACTCGCTCGATATTTGCTGTTTTCCTCTCTTGTTACGAAAATTACATTTTTAGTCTATAAAAATTATATTGGTATAGTTATCTATGTTGGTATTCCTGTAAAACCGGCATTCAACCGGCATGACCGGTACGTCAAGACAACTCTGCAGTTTTTGATTGTTTCCGAAAATAAATTAATTGTCAATCCCTGAAGAAATCAATCACATACTCGCAAAAAGTAAATTCCACTTGGAAAACTCAATTTAATCAAAAATTGAAGAAATTCAAGTAGAATATTCGTTGACGTCCGCAAAAATCCCTAAAGTTTCGTGCTAACTTCACAACAGGCAGAAAACTGCCAAAGTGTGTAATGACAATCAATTAAAGCATTGATAGTGCTTGAAGCTATGCACTCAGGTGTTTATTAATTCAAAGAAGTTTATCAGATCATCTCTAGTGCATTCGGAAGAGTCCTCTTAAGAGGCAAAAGTACGGTTTTGTTCACTTTTCGATTATGTTCAGAACTAAGAACATTTGATTCTAATTTCATCGATAATATTAATTGATTAATTCTTAATCTAATTCTTAATCGTAATTATAAGTTAGTGCACTGTATCGACCGAAAATGGCTAGTGTTTCTTATCAAATTGCCAATCTTCTCGAAAAGGTTAGTACGATACATGGTATATTTCATTCCTAACCCTTAAAATTCATAGCAGGATTTGATATTCTTGTGATCGTTAACTTATTTCCTTCTTTTAGATGCAATCATCGGATAAGGATTTTCGTTTTATGGCTACCAATGACTTAATGACTGAATTACAAAAGGATAGTATCAAGTTAGATGATGACTCTGAGCGAAAAGTTGTTAAAATGTTATTAAAGTTGCTCGAGGATAAAAATGGGGAAGTACAAAATTTAGCAGTGAAATGGTAAGAAAATATTTTTTTATTGATGGGAAACTTGAAATTATGTATCAAAGGGACTTTTCGTTTATTAAATTTACCTTCTAACACTTCTACATTTATGATGCTTCACATCTTCACTGCTCGGTGCACTTCCAATCCACAAGTGTTTCTCTGCAATTGGATTTTTAAATGATAAGAGATCTTTCTGAGCATTTTAAAATTTAATTTTCAGTTTGGGCCCCCTTGTTAATAAGGTGAAAGAGTATCAAGTAGAAACAATTGTAGAATCTTTATGTACCAATATGATTTCGGAAAAAGAACAGTTACGTGACATTTCAAGTATTGGATTGAAAACCGTAATTTCTGAACTTCCACAAGCCCCTGGAGGATTATCCGGTAACATTTGTAAACACATTACCTCCAGATTAACTACTGCAATTGAAAGGGTAATGGAGTTAATTACCAAAATTTGGATTTTCAATTAAAAATTTTCTATTTTTTTATAGCAAGAAGATGTTTCGGTACAACTTGAGGCATTAGATATAGTTTCAGATTTATTAGCAAGGTTCGGAAATGTGTTATCATCTTTTCATGGCTCGATTTTAACGGCGCTTCTACCCCAATTAGCGTCACCTAGACAAGCAGTTAGAAAACGAACAATTGCTGCATTGAGTAATTTGGTGCTTTCTTGCAATACAATGTTATATTTTAAATTGGTAGACCATTTAAAACACGGATTAGGGGGCGATACAAATAATACTCAAACTAGGACTTATATACAATGTGTAGCGTCAGTTTGGTAAGTCTTAACTCATTCCCTAATTTCGATTCTACATTCATATTCTTAATAAGTTTTATTGTTAATAAAAATTAATTATAATTTTAGTCGACAATCAGGACATAGATTCGGTGAACATATTGAAAGTTTTGTAACTCTTATAATGGGGTACATATCAGTTGATGATGATGAGTTACGAGAATTTTGTTTACAAGCTTTCGAGTCGTTTGTAAATCGATGTCCCAAAGAAATAACACCCCATATATCCGAGGTAAATAAAATATTTATTTTCTTATTATCATGGTTTATTTGAATTTCATCCAAATTTTATTTTTATTCAATTTTGAATGAACGTTGTAATTTAATCGGATTTGGAGAAATGCCAATATAAACAGCCAAATTTCTTTTAGATAACAAATTTGTGTTTGCAATACATAACGTATGATCCGAATTATAATTATGATGAGGATGATGAAAATGAAGGGGTTATGGAAACTTTGGAAGGAGATGATGATGATGACGACGATGAGAATGATGAATATAGTGATGATGATGATATGAGTTGGAAAGTTAGAAGATCTGCTGCGAAATGTTTAGAATCTGTTATTTCAAGCAGGCACGAGTTATTACCTGAATTTTATAAAACACTCTCGCCAGCTCTAATTTCCAGATTTAAAGGTAAGTTTATTTTCACAGTAAATTTGGTGCTTATAAAACTTTCTTTTAGAACGTGAAGAGAATGTTAAGTCTGATATTTTTCATGCATATATTGCTTTACTAAAGCAAACGAAGACTTCTGTTAATGTTAGTATAGATCCAGATTCGATGGAGCAAGAAACACCGGTTTATTTACTTCAGCAACAAGTTCCTTTGATTGTCAATAGTGTGAGTGTACAAATGCGTGAAAAGAGCATCAAAACAAGACAAGATTGCTTTAATTTATTGAAAGAATTGTGTGCTGTATTACCAGGAGCTCTTACCTTACAAGTAATGAAAAGCCAAAACTTTGATTTATTTCCACAAAATTAAAATATTTTGCTTTTTAGATTGGGGAACTTATTCCCGGTATACAATATTCCTTAGGTGAAAAGAATTCAAGTAGTAACATGAAAATCGATGCTTTGTCCTTCATATACTGCATCTTAACTTCACATCAACCACAAGTATTTCATCCTTATATCCCTGTTTTATTACCCCCTGTCATAAACGCTGTGGGCGATAACTTTTATAAAATAACAGCGGAAGCATTGAATGTCCTGCAAGAATTAGTAAAAGTAATTCGCCCTTTGAATGCGCCTTGTAATTTTGATTTTACTCCATTCACTAACGAAATATATAATTGTACTTTGATACGTTTAAAAGCATCTGATATCGATCAGGAAGTGAAAGAACGTGCCATTTCAACTATGGGCCAAATTATTTGTAACTTAGGTGATTACTTAAGAAAAGAATTAACTATTTGTCTTCCACTCTTCTTGGATAGACTACGTAACGAGATTACGAGACTTACTACTGTCAAAGCTTTAACAAATATCGCTGGATCTCCTTTGGGAATCAACTTACTCATCATTGTAAGTATTGTAGACAATATCGTTTTCAATTAAAATATTAAGTTTAATTTTTTAAATTTATTTATTTTTTTATTTAGAATGATGCTATACCAATTCTTGGTTCGTTTCTTCGAAAAAATCAAAGAGCATTGAAGATAAGCACCTTGTCTCTTTTGGATTGTTTGATTAAAAATTACCATCAAAATCTTTATCCCGATTTATTACAGCATGTAACTGTAGAATTACCTCCCTTATTAGATGAATCTGATTTACATATTGCTCAATGGACTTTGGTAATTTTGAAATCAATTGCTGAGTATCATCCGAAAGCTTTGCATAACATAAGCAAAAATATTTTACCGGAAGTGATGAATTTAGTTCGTTCTCCCTTGTTACAAGGTGCAGCTTTAGCATCAATGCTAGAATTTTTCCAAGCATTGGTTAAATGTCAAATCCCAGGGATTGGATACGATGAACTTTTACAAATGTTGCTGCAACCTATTTTGAATCAGAGCAACTATCAAATACATAAACAAGCTTATTATTCATTAGCCAAATGTGTAGCTGCAATCACTATCATTTGTCCTAATAAAGCCTTGCCTGTGGTTCAACAATTCGTTTATGATATCAAGCATGCCAAAAATGATAGCCATCACATCTTCGGGTTGTTAATTATTGGAGAAATCGGGAGGAATATGTAAGTTATCATGAAAAAAGTTTCAAAATGATCACATGTCTTTTTTTCAGTGATTTAACATCTGCTGGAAAATTGGAGTTAGATATAATTGAATCTTTCTACAATGTATCTGAGGAAATAAAATCGGCAGCCAGTTATGCTTTAGGAAGTATCTCCATTGGAAATTTAAGGCAATATCTACCAATTATACTTCAAGAAATTGAAAATCAACCTAAAAGGCAATATTTACTTTTACATTCTTTGAAAGAGGTATGTACAGCTCTAATTGAATAAGCAAACAAAAAGAATTGTTTTTATTTATTTAGATAATTACGTGCCTCTCAGCAACTTCGGAAGGTGTTAGGCAGTTATTACCTTATGTACCAGCCATTTGGAAACAATTATTTAGACATTGTGAATGTAATGAAGAAGGAACTCGAAACGTTGTTGCTGAATGTTTGGGGAAATTAACATTAATTGATCCCAGTAATTTGTTAGTGAAATTACAAGAAAGTTTGCATTCACCTTCCCCTTTAATGAGAACTACTGTTGTTACCGCTGTCAAATTTACAATTTCAGATCAGGTATGTATAAAATAAAAGAAAATACTGTGTATGAAATGAAAAATGAAACATTTTCATTTTTTTTTTATTTTAGCCTCAAGCAATAGATCCTCAATTACGTCAGTGCATCGGTCAGTTTCTTAATACTTTACAAGATCCTGATCTAAATGTGCGTAGAGTCGCCTTAGTGGCTTTTAACTCGGCTGCACATAACAAACCATCTCTTATTAGAGATTTATTAGATACAATCTTACCTCAATTATATAGCGAAACCAAAGTTAAAGTAAGTTTGATCTGGTTGTAATTATTTAAATAAAAAATATAATTTATTATTTGATTTGCAGAAAGATTTAATTCGTGAAGTGGAAATGGGACCCTTTAAACACACTGTTGATGATGGTTTAGATATTCGTAAAGCTGCTTTTGAATGCATGTATACTTTATTGGACTCTTGTGTAGATAGAATCGATATATTTGAATTTTTAAATCAAGTTGAAGGTGGACTTAGAGATCATTATGATATTAAAATGCTGACATATCTTATGGCAGCTAGATTGGCTCAAATTTGTCCAGGAGCTGTACTGCAACGTAAGTATTTATCAATAATTAAAAAATAATTTTAAGCAAAATGTAGGGTTTCGTAAAATTTAGAATTTTATGGAAATATGTTTCCTGCAATTTAGCTAATTTCTAGGTCTCTTTTTTTCAATTTTAGACTTTTATTATTAATTAAATAGGTGTTTCATTAATTTAATATTTTTAAAATATATTTTAATTGTACTAATTTAGGATTGGATCGTTTGGTTGATCCATTAAGAGCGACCTGTACCATGAAAGTAAAAGCAAATTCAGTTAAACAAGAATATGAAAAGCAGGATGAGTTAAAGAGATCTGCAATGAGAGCTGTAGCTGCCCTGTTAACTATCCCAGATGCTGGTACAGTCCTTAAATTATATCCAATTCAATTTTTATGCATGATTGTATATATTTTTCAGATAAAAATCCCCATTTGAATGAATTCGTTACTCAAATCAAAAATTCTCCAGATTTGCAACCGATTTTTGAAACTATACAGAAAGATTCTAACAGTGGTCACCACGATTGTTTCCTGATGGATCAAAGTTAAATTTAGTGTTTATTACATTACATTATTGAAGAAAGAATTGACGAGGTATATAAAAAACAAAATTATTTGTATCTATTTAATAATACTTAAATAATTTTAGTAAATAAAAATTTGCTGTTTTTTTTCTAACCTATAGGTTTTATTTTGTATAAACAATAATTTGAAGGACTATACTTTTTTTTATTATTATTTAACTAATTTTTCTTTAATTTACAGATTTAGTATCAAGTTGTGTACCACGGAACCATTTATGAAAATTTTCATTTTGAAATTTGCAAATCATGTTTTCTGAAGTTCCATGTTAAAATTGCAGTTTAAGGAAATTGATAATTTAATGTGTTAATTAAAAGAAGGTAGTATAGTATAAGAAATAATCTTTGCAATCGCAAATATATTGTAGATTTAAAAAGAATATTTTTTTAAAGTTCAAATAATTTTAATAAAATTGCAAAATTTTAGTTAAAACCACAAGTCGAATTGTATACAACATAGTTATGTTACAAATGAAGTACATTGTAAGTAAACATTTGTAATTTATAGAAAATTATTTGAAACCAACAATATTTCTGTAAATGCTGATGTTGTTGCCATCTGTGTGATAATAGTTAAAGTATTTATACAGGAATCTGTATCTACAAAGCATATGGAGCTTTAACTATTTTTTCTAAGGTGGCTTCCAATTAATGATTTTTTTAAATCGATGGATTAAATAAAGAATACGTATTTATTATGTTCTAGAATCTGAATTGCATAATTTAGATTTGTTCATAAAAAGGCGAAAAGAGATTTTTTTTTTAGATAACATTTAATATTGTCTTGCTCCATAATTTCCTATAATCAAATATTCTTCTGATCTATATATTTGTCATTTTCTTCATAAAAATTGTGTAAAAATATTTATTGTGCCGGCAAATGTGTGTTTTAGGTACTCAGAGTTAGTTTTATTGCAGTTTTCTCGGGTTTTTAACCTTCAAACGTCTGATATAGAAAAAAAGTTTTATGGTTTGGTATATTTGAGATCGATTTGAACTTTCATGGGGCAATAAAAATTGGCTGCTTCACAGATACACAGGAGCTACAAAAAAAACGGTTCTTTAAAATATTGCAGCAAAAGTACAGGATATTAGCTAGAAAGGACTTCACTTTTGGATTCTATGAAAAATTTCCGATCAATTACATATTTTTAATAATTTTTTTACGTTAAAATTGCTATTTTCACAAGCAAAATGCGAAGTTTAGAAGACAAAGTTAAAAAAGGATAGAAAAACGTACAAAGAGACTTTTAGTTAGAAACTGAAAAAAAACTTCTGATCCACACTTCGCCCTGGTCTTTATTAATCTTGTTTTTTGTATTGCAATTTAAAAATTAAATGCACCAATAAAATATTTTATTATTTTTTATAGCTTGTTAATAATTAGAATTATATTGCAATGATTTTTCATTTATTTTATTTATTTATCTAAATCCTTTAAAATGATTTTAAAAGAAAGAACTTGGTTTACAAAATATTTGTCCCTAAGGTCAAAGTTTTAGAATTATTATATTGAATTGTAATCTTGGATTAAATAATCTTGATCAAAATTGATTATATTTGTTTTATACTTGTTTTAATTTACAAACAAATAACAAAGGTTTGAAATTTAAGCAGGTAAACAATTTATTTTTTATAAATACATATACCTAAAGATTTTTATAAATTATATTCATCTATGTTTTGATAACAATAAATAGTGTAAATGGGATACAATTAACGTTCACCCAGCATTAGGCTTCTTTCTTTCATGTCCTTTTTCTTTTTGTGTTTCTTTTTTGTACATGTAATTACTTGCCAAGCATGAACGAAGTAAAAATTATTCTGGATTTTATTAATAATATAACTAAAGTACATTTTAAGAATGTAAATTATCAGAAAACAAACAAGTGTTATTATAAATATGTATAATAATGATTATAACCAGACGACTTTATCTATTTAAATAATTATAAGAAATTTTAAAATTTCAGTTTTGACAAAAGTAGAAGTAAAAATTATTCAGGATTTTATTAATAATATAACTAAAGTACATTTTAAGAATGTAAATTATCAGAAAACAAACAAGTGTTATTATAAATATGTATAATAATGATTATAACCAGACGGCGTAATCTATTTAAATAATTATAAGAAATTTTAAAATTTCAGTTTTGACAAAAATAATGGTTAATTTGGTGATAGAATGCAATTGTTTTAATTATGCAAGAAAAACAAGTTTATCAATTTTAATTTATACAACTAAAATAAATTCGTATTCATTTGTTCTTGTTAGGAAACGCCGTAATTAAAATGTGTTAAAATCAAGTTATTTAAAGATATAAAATGACTAGTATATTTATATGATGTAAACTTTGTAATTACGAAGGTTACATGAACAGTGCGTAGTGATAAGATATTTTTAAATCTTTATCAATTGATATTGTATTTAAGTTGGCATTTTAAAAGTTGCATTAATAGCTTACTTCATTCGGTTGTACTGTCAAAACATTTCAGTCTGTTGCGTTTGACAGTTGGGGTTGGACGTATTTAATTGGTTAATAAAAACAAAACACTTTCAAAATATAAAAAAATGCGCGAATTTAAAGGGAAAGTGAATCCAGATTTAATAAAAGAAAGAAAAAAGTGCACTTTTAATAACGAAGAGTTAACATATTTTTTGGATGGTGGAGAAAAGAAAACTTTGGAAAGAAGAGAAAGAGGTAATTGAATATTATTTCGAAAAAGTTTTACTATTTACGCGTCCCCATTCAACAAATAGAAAGTGGATGGGACACATCATCATTTTCGCGAAATTTTTATGTAATTAAATATGTAATGCAATTTGAGCATTTTTAATTATTAATAAATCAAAATAATTTCTGCGCGTAATAGTGTTTATTCACTTAATTATTTCTATTTTTTTTTCTCGGAGATTATTTAGCAATAAATAATTAGTGAGTCAATGTTACTTCTAATGTAATACAAATTGTCGTTGCTTAATTGAACTTTGGTCGTATCTGCTGTTATGTTATTTTTCTTTCAAAAAATGTAATTTATCATCACAACATTCCGTTTGTCACGTACTAGGATTTCTGGGATAATTTTGAACTTTTACAATTTTCTTTATATAAAAAAAATTATTTTTCATTCAATATTTTTTTTCTTATTCTGTCTGAAATGAATTAAGAAATAAATAATGACAAATTAAGATTTTAATCAAATATATCTCCAGTTTATTCGTTTTAAGTATCAAAAATAATCTTGAAGATCACACAAAAAACGATCAAGTACATTTTGAACAGCTAATCAACATTTTAGAAAACGAAAATTTTTATATAATTACTTTAACGAAATCAAATTATTATATATATTGTTATATCAATTATTAAATCTTAGATAAAAAAATTGTAATTAATCTTTGGAAATTATCGTAAAAACTTACAACTGTTCGTATCGTAAAAATGAATATAATCTGGCAGAATTTTTATCTAATTTAAAAATTTTAGAATCTGGTGGATTTAATGAAGAGTTGAATTGAACTCAAACTATTTTTTTGTGTTAAAAAGACCTTTTTAAATTTAGAAACCAAAAAACCCTCACAAAGTTTATTTTTTGTTTTGATAATCTTTTAAAATTCTTTTTAGTTTTCCCTTCTTCTCTCATCATTTTTAAATTTTCTTTGGAATATATTGTTCAAAAATATTTGTTAAGTTTACAACAATAAAAGGAAATAAATTAATATTTTTAATTTAAGTGTTTTTTTTATTTGTACGAATGTAAGCATGAGTTGTTTTTTTAAATAAGAACTAAAACACTTAATAAAATTATGATTTTTTTGCATAATTAAATGTTATGGCCTCTAAAAGACATATTTATTGGTGTTATCTGTATGAATAACAATTTTATATGTGTTTATTATTTATCATATTTCATAATGTTGAGCCAAAAAAAGAATTTCATATCATCTGTAGTTTAAGGTGAAACTTCAAATTAAATAAAAATGTAATTTTCATGTAACATGACATTAAAAAAAGTAATTTTCCAAATTTCGGCTGATTTATTCGAGCGTAATCTGTTCCAAGATCAATATTTCCATCTCTCGAAATAATTCATGTAAATCAATAAAAAAATTGTAATGTTTTTTTTATTAATGAATTATCTGAAGTTCTTCAAAAAAGTAATAAATATGAAATATGGGCCAAAATTATTAAGATGTCATTGAAGCAATAAAATCGGAATTCAAAATTTTTTTCGCGTAAATTTCAGATTTAGAATGAGTACTATGGATAGTAGATTTTAATATGAAAGTGTCCGTATCGTATCTACTCAAGTTTTAAGTAACATATTAACAAAAAAAAAAGAAATCATGAAAATTAAACGATGGTTGAGTCTGGCATGTGGTGTAATAAAAAATTATTAAAATTAATATTAAATAGACACAGAAAAAAAATACTGAACAAGTTTGATATTTAAATTTTGCTGTATTTTAGATAAAAAAAATCGTATATTTTGAAAATTAAAACCTTATTTATGCTAACTTCTAATGCTTTTATTTATCAAATTAAAAAATTTGAATCATAATTTATAATACAATTGTAATACATACATAGTTTGCCTATGAGTTGTAATTGTTAACCCGCATCATTAAAAATGATGCAGATTTTCATTTTGCGTCAATTCTATGGTTTTTAAGTTCAAGGTTTGTCATTGCATGAATACCATTTAAAACAAATAATAGGATGGATCATTCATTTACTTGCACCCTTTTTTTCCGAGAATGAATTTTGAAATAAAAATAAACAGTTTTATAATAGTAATTTATTAATTATTATCTTGAAATGATATTAATTTTAAAATTGTTATTTTGTAATTGTGTTTAAGTAAATAAAAATTTTGTCGATGCAATATTAAAAACAAAAAAAAAAATCTTTATATCTGTTCAAGTCCTGTAAATAAAAAATTCGTATCAAGATAAGACTACAAATATAGTTTCGAGTTATCAGCATGATATGTAAAATTTTGCTTACAAAATTAAAGTCGTTACTCTGATTATTGGTTATCAAATAAATAGACTTATTTTTTTTATGATTTTATAAAGTTTTTTAAATGATCATGATTTGAAAATTTTGGACAGAATTAACGAAAGATATTTACCCGCACGGATCGTATATCGCTTTTCCTAAAAAGTAAATCTCAATTTTCTAGCATAAAATATTATTGTAAATTTTCTGTTTCTATTGTTCGTATTTTTGTTTCTGTAGAAGAATTCTTCTTGACGGATCCCGATTTGAAATATGATGTTCCATTAGAATACCTTAGTCACAAAGAAAAATATGAAGAAGGCATCAAGAAGTCTTGCATAATATATAGAAAAATTCAAGAATTAACAGCTCAAGGAAAAGGAGGAATTGAAAGTTACAGGTATATTTTTTGCATTTTTGTAACTTGTACAAATCTTAATTCAGAGTAATTTTGAGAAAAT
This sequence comes from Coproporus ventriculus, assembly GCA_027574865.2. Taxonomy (NCBI): domain Eukaryota; kingdom Metazoa; phylum Arthropoda; class Insecta; order Coleoptera; family Staphylinidae; genus Coproporus; species Coproporus ventriculus. The sequence goes on along the minus strand of JAODAH020049760.1, from coordinate 64,031 downwards.
TTAATCATAGATTTTTATTTGTGACGAGTTTTTTTTGTAAAAACTCGAAATGTTGAATTTTAGCAAAAAGTTGGGTACGGAAAACAATAAGAATGACGAAAACGGACGTAGGAAACCGCTTTCACCACGGTACGTTCTGTACAAAAAGTTACTAGAGCAGCATGCAGTTGTGTTAAGGGTACCAAAATATGCATGGCTAAAAATGTACTAGCAACTGATCCTCTAGAAATCCAAAATATTCGTATTGGTACCTAAATTTTGATGCTTTATCTCCATATTGAACCAAAAACTTATTAATATGATTTAATACTTCTTAAGAAGTTTTAACCAGCTTTGGGAAATATACTACAAGAAATTTGTGTTATATTTTCTGTTTTATAATTTTATATTCAATAATTCAAGCTTTCTAAATTTCAGAGAAATTTTGGGAGGACAGTTAGGGACCGCAGTTTTAAAAGATGGAAATCCACTTGTTTTACATTATGTTATGTTCATTCCTACTCTTATGGGCCAAGGAACAATCAATCAACAAGCTGAATGGATCCAAAAAGCATGGAATTTGGATATCATAGGCACTTATGCACAGGTAATTCATGAAACTTTAGCAATTTTAGATTTTTAGCTAAAGTTCTACTCCAAAATTGATACATTCTAGCTCTTCTGGTCAATATCAGATAAAATGCATTCTGAGTAGCAACAGTTCTTAGAAGTAATTGTGATTTTTAATCTTTAACTTATGACATTTTTGTAGCTTTAGGTCATATTTCAATTTTAATGAAGCTACTCAAAAAACTGTCTATTATATCTTGTGTCTAAACAAAGTTACTAATTGAATAAAATGAATGACAAATTTTATGTTTTAGACTGAATTGGGACATGGAACATTCATTAGAGGATTAGAAACAACTGCTACATATGACCCAAAGACTGAAGAATTTATTATTAATAGTCCAAAACTTACCTCATACAAATGGTGGCCTGGTGGATTGGGTCACTCTGCAAATCATGCCATTGTCATGGCTCAATTGTATACCCAAGGAAAGTGTCACGGTATACATCCCTTCATAGTACAAATAAGGGATCAAGAGACTCACCTTCCTCTTCCTGGAATCAAAATTGGAGAAATCGGGACAAAATTAGGAATGAATGCTACAAATAATGGATATTTAGGCTTTGAAAACTTTAGGATTCCAAGAGAACATATGTTAATGAAGAATAATAAAGTTTTGAAGGATGGTACCTACATCAAATCACCAAATAGCAAATTGACTTACGGTACTATGATCTTTGTACGTGTGGTTATTGTAGAAGATGCAGCTTTTTATTTAAGGAAGGCTGTAACTATTGCAATACGTTACAGTGCTGTTAGACATCAATCACAAATTGTAGAGAGGTAACAGGAGAATAGCTCTGTCTCATGCCAAATATTAATTTATTGTCTTTTAGTGAACCAGAGCCACAAATTATAGATTTTGTAACTCAACAATATAAGTTATTCCCATTGATATCAACATATTTTGCTTTTATGACTACTGCAAAATGGCTTTGGGATTTATACAACAATGTCACTTCTGAATTAGAATCCGGGCAATTGGATCGTCTTCCAGAGGTAAATTTCTTTTTGCCAATCATCATACTTTCTTTATTAAAATTTTGTTTTTCAGCTTCATGCAATGGCTTGTTGCTTGAAGGCTGTTTCTACAGCTGATGCTGCTGCTGGTGTTGAAACTTGTAGGTTGTCTTGTGGAGGACATGGGTACATGACTTCTTCAAACCTTCCAACTACTTATGGATTGGTTACTGCTATGTGCACTTATGAAGGTGAAAATACTGTTTTGCTCCTTCAAACTGCAAGATTTTTGATGAAGGCTCAGCAAAATGTATTAGAAGGTAAAACCCTGACTCCAACTATTAAATACCTTGAAACTTTCAAGAATAGTTCTACCAAACCTTTCAACAGAAGCACAGAATGGATAATTAGTGCTATGCAAAAAGTCGCTGCTAGGTAATTTGCTTCAAATTTATTCTAATTTGAGAAAAATTAACAATTCTCTTGTAGCAAAATTCAGATTGCTTTCAATAACATGAATCAACGAATCAAGCAAGGAATTATTCCAGAAAAAGCATGGAATGAAACCAGTTTGGAACTTACTGCTGCATCTATTGCTCATTGCAGAGCTTGTCTTGTAGAAACTTTCTATAATGCTATAGTTCATCGCAAAAATGAAGTTTCTTCTTCTTTAAGGACAGTTCTTTTCCAAATAGTAGATTTGTATGCTGTTAATACCGCAATTACAAATGTAGGAGATTTATTAAGGGTGAGGATACCCCCTCTCTACATTAAATAATTTTCTGATTGTTTTTTTAAATTTTATTTTGCAGTTTACAAATATTCTAGGAAAGGATATTGAGCAGCTACAAGTTTGGTTAGAAGAATTATTAGCCCAAATCCGTCCAAATGCAATTGGTATAGTTGATAGCTTTGATATTCGTGATGAAGTATTATCATCAACTCTTGGTTCATATGACGGCAATGTCTATGAGAGATTATTTGAAGAAGCTAACAAAAGTCCTTTGAATGCTGAACCAGTGAATAAATCTTTCAAAGAACATTTGAAAGCTTTATTGAAATCAAATATTTAAACTTAATCGGTTAATAATGAGATTTTAGTTAAATGGCTTTTTAGTTGTTGATTATACAAAATTTTACTTTATACACCTTGTTATCTTTCTTTTATCTGTTTATAAATAATTTTATTTATAGCTTCTTTATTACTTTGTTTTCAACATTACATGTATAAGAAATATTAAAAAAAAAACTTTTTATTAATATATTAATAAATAATATTTTTATTCTGTCACTTTTCTTTCATTGTTTCTCAATTGATTTTGGCAAAATCCTTTTTAGAAGAAAAAGTGGGAGAATGAAAGCATTCGCTTTGAAAGGGTTTTTCAGTTGATGTTTTTATCTTTGGAAAAAATATTGTGGAGGTCAGTTTACCTTTGAAAAATGAAAATTAAGGAAACCGTGAGTGTCAGATACCATTGGGGAAGAAAAGAAACAAGCACTAAAAAAAAAAGAAAAAAATTATAAAATATGACATGAAATTTATAATTTCAGTATAAAATGGGAAAATCTTACTTTTATGAGAGCCTCTTTAAACAAAAAATTCCAAAAATCTCTAATTTTAATTTTTCTATTAATTGATAGGAGACAGATGAAGAATACCTCCAACAAGATCATGTAATTCAAGAAGAATGATTATGATTAAAATAAATTGTGCAAAGGAATGTAGTAATAAATTGTGAAAGCTGAAGACAATGCAAAGACCAAATAAGGTCAAAAATTCAGGAGTTAAAACAAATTTTCTCTAATTTTATTCTAATAATTTAGTTGAGCAGTTTCTGCTATTTGGTAGGTAATTTTTGTATCAGAATTAATAAAACGATTACTTTTACGAACCACTTTATTTTTACTTTGCGGAAAACGCTTTCAAATAAATAATATAGATTTTTCAGACTTAAACCTCCAAGTCTTCAAATCGTTGCTAAACTTTTGGAGCAGTAACTTCTGAGGTAGCTTCATTGTAAAATATAGAATTTCTGTAGACAAACATCCCAATAACCATAGAAAACTTTGGTGTAGTAGATTTAAGTTTTAATTGAATATTTACTAGTAAAAATTTAGAAAATTGAGGAAGATCAGATAAGTGGCCTCTTTGGATAGACGTTTAATTTTTTCAATATTTAATTTAATGATCCTTCTTTCATAGATATCGAAACTATTTGGACTGGTAATTCAAAAGATAACAAATTATTTTAATAATCGCTTCAAGTACATGATAAGTGCACGTTTTAATTGTTTATACTGTTTTTAATTGAATCAAAGTAGATTTCATATCAAAAATGTCGTTGCCATTTTTTGTTTGAATTATTATCAATTACAGTAAATTGTAATTTAAGTTAAAGAAGAAAAATTGTTTTATTAAAGTAGTTTTAACAGCATATTTATATTTCTATTTTAATCAATCAATCAATATATAATAAATCATAACTGATAAATAAAAAGAAAAAGATTAACATGAAAATTTTGATTTGTATATTTCAATAGGTTTAACGGTTATATATAATATAGGTTTAACGGTTATATAAAATATTTATAAACACGAATTTTAATATTGAAATCTATATCTATATTTAGATCAGGTTTGATTGGTTGATTGTTTCTCGTGAAATTGTTAAGCTTGTTACGTACAATATTTGGTTTAATTTTCCAAACCAAATAAAAAAAAGTGCATAAAAAATTTAAAAAGCTATTTAAACTTGAAATTTTCGATTCACGTTTATAGATAAAATAGATTAAAAATTTTGAAAAGGATTTTTAAAACAACGAATTGAGTGCCGAAGTGTTTTTCACACGGTGAATTATAATTCACCGTGTGAAAAACATATATTGTAATCTGCTCAAAAGTCAGTTCGGCAGATTAGAAGAAAAATAAGGAGCATGTTAGATATTATACTGTATGAACATGGAACATGCAAAAGAAGATTGAAAGAATTTTAGACTGGTTGTAAAATAGTCAAATTTATTTGGATAGAATTCATATTTTTTTAATGGATATATTAAATGCAGGGATAAAAAATGTACAATCTACTAAATTGAACAGTTTCGGAGAAAGGGATGATAAGGATAAATTTAGCAAAAATCTACGTTGCTTAATGAACTTATAATGTATTAGTTTGTTCAGTTTAAAGATGTATTTTAATTAAAAATCGCAAAGGAAGTTACTTCTGTAAGTCAAAACAATAAATGTGAACCGGGTGTGTAGGTGTGCTTATCAAGATCAAATTTGAAATTATGAAAAGTGTTGCAAAAAAATCCCACATTAAATTAAATTCTCATGAGTTTACTTTTACTTTTATCCGCATTAAATTTGTTGCAAGAAAACTTACAATCACTTTAAAATTAAATTTCACAGCCAGTTCCCCACAGTTGTAACATTAGCTACGAATGATGAATTACCTGTGTGCTTACTGAATAATTTTTGTAAAATAAAGGGAGTAAATCAAGAGGATTGTGTGAGTGCTAAGAATATTTATTAAAATAACAAAATATTACAAGTGAATACAAACAAATTTAATTCCTTCCAAAAATAGTTCTTCTCTTTGCTAAAAATTTTGAGTGATTATTTTTATTTTCGTGTCAAATAGGAACTTCTGAAAAATAAAAAAAATCATATAGAGTAAGTTTAAAAAATTATTTGACGACTTACTTAATATTTATTAGATATTATATAATATTTAAAATTGTTAGAAAAATAAATTTTATTTTATAACTTGGTAAGGCATCAGAATTGTTCATTAACCTCATTATCACAGATTTTAATTGTAAAATCACTGTCAATATCAGATATTGCACTTTTGTTGGAACGGAAATGCATCTTCCTGTGTTCATTTATCGGTCTTCGCAGGTACAAACCGCACTCGGTTGTGAACAAGATCATTATATCACGGTTTAATTTTTTGATTCTTTTTGTTCTGCACTTTATAGACGAGCAAAATTTTATGGTAACTATTATAAACAGCACACCGAAAGCTATTGCTACATAATTTAGGACAGTTAGATTCATATAGTTCACGAGGCAGAGCAAAATAACGTGATTTCATTTTTGTTTTCAACTAAAGAACTTGGCATAGTCTATATATGTGCAATGTTGTGATTCATCCATTATTTCCATGGTAACTTATGGTTAATCAATTACGAATAAGTACATTAACTATGAACTTATTTAGCAATTTTATATAATGTAAACACAATAAGAAAATTAAAAAAGTAAAAAGGCACAAATTTCAAATGTCAATTGTATTTTCTAATTTTGCGAAATGGAACGGTTTTTTTGGAATAATTTTAATTTAATTTTGATTTAGGTAATTAGTGCATCGCATGACTATTGGATTAGATGTTGGAAAGATTAAGCAACCTTAATAGGTTGATATTGGTTAATTATTCATATATTCGATTAAATTAGAATCAATTGCTTACGATTTTTTGAATGCGGTTATAGCTATTACATTTGTATTACTTTTGTAATGTCAACCCACTTCATTGGGCTAACTCTTTAACAAAATTGTAACCCCCATGTTGGCCATTTATGTATAATTTAACGACATGATTTCTTTTAAATGAATGTTCAATTTTGTTTCCTTGCCACTTTTTATAATTTAAATGTAAGAATTAACTTACTTTCCAATATTTTTAATATACAGCATTTTTTATATGAAGAGTCGTGGAGAAAAACGGTGATAGTCACTTTTTTATATTTTGCAATTTTAATTCGGTTAACTTGGAGATTTGATAATTAGTACCCAAATAAAAGAATTAATCGGAGTATAAAATATTTTGAACTTTTTTACAACCAATTTTTACTTTAATCGTTAATTTTTTACTAGTTCTACCATTATGAATTTGCATATCTTGTGATTTGAGCAAAATTTAAAAAAATAAAAGATTTTTATGAAAATTTTGTTTTATAAAATATGTTTATTATTAAACTAATTGAATTTGCACAATTCTGGTGAGACATAACGATTTTTCAGAAATATAAACGTTGTTTTCATCGTTTCAATTCAATTATGGTAAATTTCAACATTAAAGTTGATTTATTAAAATAAATTGATTACGAAGAAAAATCCATGAAACCTGTTTGTGTTTATATGCCTTATCAAATCTTATCTTAATATACCTGTTAACTAGTTAAGTAAAATGTGTCTACAAAATCTAGACCATTTGTAATTTAGAAATTTAATTGTGCCTGAATCTTTTATAAAGTATCAAATTTAATGTGTTTATTGCATCTGTTATTAATTTAACCTTTATCAATAATTCACTCACCCCCCTCATATTGTGTATAATTTATTGATCAATAATATACAATTGTGTTTTGCAAAAAGGCTAAAATCCTGGAATGTTTTTAAGGATAAAAAAAAATATAAAAGTGATTGTGATAAAACTTGGCATTTTGACATTAAACGAGATATTGATGAAACGTTATTGAACGTTTACTTCTTCAAGTGCATAAATAAAAAAAGAATTTTTTTAGAGTAAAACGGTCCAGATACGGTTTTCCCAATTGAACTCCACGAAAATGCGGTCGATGAAGTAGAATACTCAACGTAAGGGTGGCTGATTACTCACAACCTTATCACACCAAGTTTAGTTATCAGAATGCTCAGCTGATATTGATGTTGATAAATCATTTATTTTATTATATGTTATTCCGAATATGTATATACAAGTGTTTTAACTCCCAGAAAAAGTGCGCCTTGTGGAAATTTGGAAACGATCGATATTCGTGGTTTTGCTAGTGGCGCTGTTCTTCTAATGCACTTTACTTCACTTGGGCGCAGGATTAACACTATAACAGGACAGGACTAGCAGGAATGGGGCACAATTCAGATATGGTATGTAATATCACACGTGTAATCATCAGAACCATCCCGAAAATTTTCCATTTTACAAGAGGAAATTTATCTTCTTCATTCTGCTTACTTTTTGATTCACTTTATTTACATCACTTGGATCAACAAAGAAATTAGATAAAAATGTATTCTCACGGTATGGTTGTGCAACACAAATATATATATATATATATATATATATATATATATATATATATATAAAAATGAATAAAATTCTTATAAATTCACGCGAAATGAAATAGAACAATCTACTTCCTTCCATTATTATCGTACTATTAATTATATTTATCTATCAATTACAAATTATATGAGGATAAGCTATTTATTAAATAACTGAGAAGTATCTATAAATGAAGATTATTTATAAACAATAATTAAATGGGTTAACAAATAAAGCACTAGCGCGCGCGCTTTATTTATTCAGGGTATGATGAGTTGTAACTGGCCACTGGTTGTAAAGATATGTTTACAGTGTATTTACAAAATGAATGAAAATCTATATATAAACCAATATTTTGATTTATGGAGGTTTAATCAGTGAACGGAGCCATCCTATTGGAGATATCATTAAATGATTCTTCTGGTCCGTCCATAGCGTATTTGTGTGTGTGGTGTTACCTCAGGCATAGGTCAGAAAGCGCCAGATAATATAAGGTTCACTGTCCGTACATTTATCTATTTTTTCTTTAATCTAAAATATAGTTAGATAGTAAATTGTCCCGTTTCGCGGATTCTACTTAGTCGATTTTGTTCGATCGCATTGCAATGATCGAAGAAGTTGTGCAAACGCGTAGTAATCGAAGAACCCGCGGTGAAAGAACCAAACGTAGAGAAAGGTACCTATCTTCGAATGGAATACAAATCAAACCACCTAAACCTACATCACCTTTACCTTCACCTCCTTACGTTTCCTATTTGGAAAATAATAATTGCATCAAATGTGGACACAGATTGGATATCAAAAGGGATATTAATCATCACGTGGTAAGTTTTAATTTTTTTCCTAACGACATCAAAACAACTTTCTGGCACCAGAATTGCAAACATGCGAGAAAATACGATATTGTACGAGAAGCAATTGCATGGGTCAACTCAAAAAGTTCATGTTTTTATGTATTTTTGATGTCCATGAGATTATATCTGCATTACAACTCGGACGAGTTATTCAATTTATCTTCAAAATAGGTCAAAATTGTAGAAAACTTGAATATTTTCTTAATTTCTAATTCTAAATCAAAGGTGTTAGGTATTAAAAAGGGAAAGAAAAACAAAATTTGAATTGTTGAAACGCTTACATAGTGTCTTAAAGAAATAAGGATTTCCTTTGAAAATGTCAAAAATTACAAGAGCTAAAATTATAGGGACGTGTTCGTTTTATGGTTAAATTCTTCTTTGACTTTGAAGTTTGCATAGGCACAGCAAGAAAAATATAAAAGAATACACGTTAAGAGCATGTATAACAGTTTTTGTATACTTAAATTGAGGCGGTTAGAATCTGAGTGCACCATCCCAAATTTCAATGAATTTGAATTAAAAAATGCTGTGTAAGACCTTGCTGCTGAAAGCCAGATTGATCCAACTTAACTAGTAATACTACAAATATGTTTGGACCAGTCTGGGTTTTGGAAGGAAGGCCTGAAATAAGGCTTGGTTCATTTTGGTTCTAACCACCTCAATTGTCCCTATCCCTCTAAAGTAGTAGTAGACTAATTTAAAAAATCTACTTCTGAAACCACGTATGTCTTTTCACAGATAATTTTATAAGAGGACAAGAAAACTTTAATCGAGCTATTTGTTACAAAAATTCCAATTTTTTTTCTCAAACAGCGTTTTCATACTTTATACAGAATCAGAATTTACAAACTTTTATAAGTAGATCATAGATTTGCCTTTTTAAGTTATCTTTCTACGCTAAAATTTACTCTTAAGTTGATTTCTTCTAGCTTCTGTGTTAATGACTATTAAGAATTCATAAAGACTAATTGTTGATGATTAATGATTGTTATGAGTAATTAGACGCCAAAGATGAAAACATCTGTCGTGTATTTGTATTTCTATATCTGGGAAATAAAAAGTGCCTGCATTGTATCCACTATGCATCCTAAGTCTACTGAAGCCATTTAGTTTGATCAGCGGAAGGGCTTATTTGTAATCTATTTAAAGTAATACAAATCGATTTAATGAAATTTGTTGTTTTTTCTAATTAACATTATATAAAATGAATTTGAAAAAATAAAATACAAAAATTCATTTACAACTAACTTTTTTTTTAGTTTAATACAAATTGCATCCAGATGAAATTATAATTGTTTATCTAACCCTGCTTAAAAATTTAAAGGCGAATGTGTTTAAATATTGAAATTATATCAACAAAGAGTTATTGATAAGATATTGAAAAATATTCCTTAACATCAAGGAATAATTTAATAAATCTGGAAAAATTCTTTTTCCTGAATAAACGAACCAGTCGGTTGGAGTATTACGGTTGAGGAAACCCACAAAAGTGCTAATGAGACTTCCGAATGAAACCTTATTTCCCACATTTAGAAAAAAAAGTTCGGAGAAATGTAATTCAAAATCAATAAATTCATCGACTGATTTTTACAGTTTTATCGAAACGGAATTGTACAAGAAATTATGAATAAAAGTAATTCGATCCAATTAATTTTTAAATGGTTTAACACATAACAAAATTTAATTCGATATCGAATGACAAAGTAAAAGATATCATTCTCGTGTAATTTGCTGAACTGTTACAAATTAATTCCCTTCCCTTCCTGCATATAATGCACCAGGTAAAAAACACGCATGTTCAGTCCGCTCCGAACATAATTCAAAACTCCTCATGAATTACTTTATAAAATGAAAAACGAAAGAATCGAATCTACCGAATCGGAATCGCCAAGTGAAACAAAACAGGCAAAAAAGAAATTTAAGAGGACAAGTTCGATTATAAAAAAATTTAAATTTAAAACTAAAAGTGAATCTAATCCGAGTGTTTCAATTAGCGATTCGGAGCCTAGTACCTCAACAATTAGACAAACTCCAGAAGGGGATGATAACGAGTTGATCAAAAATATTTTCGATACGAATTTAACCGAGACGTCCTGGAAAAGTGCCGAAAATTTGGCTGCAGAGAAAAGCGTGATCAATATAGATACCACTGAAATTTCGCTATCCCAAAAAGAAGGATTTGGTGTAATTGAACGTACTAAATCTTTGGAGAACCTTCAAACCATGCCCGCTTTCGGAGATTTGATGATTGATTCCCCTAGCACGGTAAATCAAAAATTTTCTTGTAACTAACACCAAGTAATAGACACTTTGAGAAAATGATAAATAATCTAAAAAGGATCAAACCTTGCGTGGATATCTCAACTTACAATCATATACATTTACATATTTTATCAAATGTGGCGCTCTAATTATTTCGAAATTTTTTAATTGCAACAAAATTTATTTACAAAAATATTCTAATTTCTTATCGTGCGTAAAATACTATTTACAAAATATTTAAATGGGTTATGAAATTGCCATTTTCAGAAAATAAATTGAATCGTGTGTAAATAGATAAAGATAATCAAATCACTGTTTAATGGGCGTATAATTTAATTGTAAATAAGATTCATTTATCAACAGATGAGAAGTCAATTTAAATGAATTTAAATTTATAAATTTAAAGTCCCTCCACAAATTGACCCTACGAAATTATATATATATATATATATATATATATATATATATATATATATATTTATATTTTTTTGATAACCTTCTAAGATGATCAGATCCTCGGTCATTTGATGCGAATAACCGGATGCAACTTTTGAAGAATCCTGTACATTCGTTTATCAGTGCCCCCAATTTTTGTAGTGTTGTTTATAGACAGCTTTCTTAAATTTTGATAACAATTTGATAGAAGAAGCTGTAATCTAAATAAATTTTATTTTGAATATGTTGCAGTCACAGAATAGTGCCAAACCTAGTAAGGATCATTTGTATAAGATATTAGTAATTGGTGATCTTGGTGCTGGGAAAACATCCATTATCAAACGTTACGTCCACGATTTCTTCTCGCAACATTATAGAGCTACCATAGGAGTTGATTTTGCCCTTAAAGTTCTACATTGGGATTCGAATACAGTTATTAGATTACAATTATGGGATATAGCTGGTAAGACAAATTTTCAATATTAAATATTTTTGGATTGTACTAGTAACTACATACTTTTGATTTTAATGGATTTCTAAAAATTTAGATTTTGAAATTTTACCTTGACTCGGAGTCGAACTCGAGACCTTGATCATGTTTTTACTTATTTTGCATTGCCAATTTTCAAATAATTAAACAAAAAGCAGATTAAATCTTGTGTTTTCTGATCTATAACTTAATTTTTTACATAGCAAAACAACAGTAACCTTGGCCTTATCAGTGTCTAATTTCTGGCAACCAGGAAGATATAGATCTAAAACACTTGTGATGTTGGCCTAGAGTTGACTGATTCTTTTTTATTTTGACACAATATATGCTTATGGATATTTAGTTTAAAAAGGCGTCAACGACAAATAAAATATGAAGTTTTAACCACCTAGGCTATGATAAGATTTTTTTATTGATGTCTATATATCCGATTCCTTGTATATACGAATAGACCTTTGTGAATTTTGTTTCTGATAAAGTTTTAGAATAATATCAATTCCATTTTTTGTTTCAGGCCAAGAACGATATGGAAATATGACGCGTGTTTATTACAAAGAAGCAGTAGGTGCCTTTATAGTTTTTGATGTCACAAGGTCGAATACTTTTGAATCTGTTTCAAATTGGAAATCAGATTTGGATTCTAAAGTGCAATTACCAGACGGTTCAAAAATTCCCTGCGTTTTATTAGGAAACAAAGTAAAATTTTTTCGAATGTTATTAAAAGTAAAATCTGAATGTTTTTAATTTTAGTGTGATCAACAAAAAGAAGGTATTGTAAATAATCCGGCAAAAATGGAAGAATTTTGTAAAGAAAAAGGTTTTACGGCTTGGTTCGAAACGTCGGCCAAAGAAAATGTTAATATAGAGGCAGCATCTAATGCTTTAATTAGTAAGGTAAGAATAAAAAGAAATGTTTTTTCAATATAGATAAGAAAAAACTAAAATTTTTAATTCTAGATCAGAAGTAATTAAAAAAAATCTTTTCAAATCTAATTTTCTTTCATATTTTTTCAATGGCAAAAATATATTTTGTATTCTCGTTTCAAAAATTTTTCTTTCAATAAAAACGTAACCAGTTTTTTTTAAAGAGCTTGATAATAAGCTAGGAGACAAGTTCTTTTGAAGTTAACTTAAAAAATGTACTAAATTAAATTGACTTTTAAATCCAGTTTTTGGTGTTTTAACCAATTAAAAATACCATTTAAGCTCCTCATGATGACTAAAAAGTTTTGAATAATATTGTACTTTCTTTTTTAGTTTCCAAAAAATGTTCATTACTAATACATTTTATTTTTTGTAGATTCTACAGAATGATACTCTAATAAATAATGAAGCAGCTAAAGATAAAGAACAATTCACCCTAAGTTCTAAGCAGGACCAACAGAATGGAAAGAAATGCCATAAATGTTGATATTTTTTCATAAATTGGTTGTTTTTATATATGTAGATGTTATATGAATTTTATATTTATACAATTAGTTTTATATTTACAATAATCGGTTGACAAAATGTAATCGTTACAGTTTATTAATTTTATCCATTTAGATTTTTATAATAGAAAATTCGTATCGTAAACAAAGTGCTATCTAAGAAAAAATAACTAAAAGAAATATATAATGTATATTACTGTACTTAAACATGAAATATATATTTGCACTTTTTTAATTTCTATTTTGGTACAAGGCCAACAAGCACAAATATTTTGTAACGTTCTATTCATTTTTTTAACCAAATTCACTTTTGGATGTTTCAGTAGTGTTTCCTAGCATTTTTATTTAATTATTTAAAGAACATTTTTTATCCATTTAATTTTTCTTATCAGAATTAAATTTTTTATATTGTGTATGTTACATTTGCGAAAGATTCCAAAAACTAAGTAATTATTTAATCATAATTATGCCTTTAAATTGGTTGCAACAATAACACTAACTAAATTTCCTTAAAATAAACCTAACAATACGAGAATTGTTTGAAAAGTTTCCGAGCTAACAAAGAAACAAGACATTTTTTTCTTGTAATTTATTTTTATGACTTGAGCAAAATTTTCGTTAGTGGTTACAGTTTTAGACCGTCCCGAGAACTTTATTGTCACCTAAGATGGTGCAACAATAACAGAGGCAGAATCACAGGATAAAAAACTGGAGTATATAGCCGAAAAAAGAAGAAAAAAAGTTTGTAATTAGTACAATAATCTATAGTTTCAGTCATACGCTGATCATTTGTATAACGATTCATATTTAATTATAAAGCCATCTGTAAGGCAATAATTTAAATTTTGGTTTGTTTGGTGGAAAGTTGAAAAATAAAAAAATATTTTGAATTACCAAATTATTTATGTATTAATATCTTACATAATTAAATTTAAATAAAGTGACGCAAAATAAATTTGGTTGATTATCTGAACTTTGAAGTTACTATCAAAGAATATGAAACTATTCCCTATTTCAATTAAGATAAAAAGATAAACCAATTATAGTTAAGCAGAACAACTGAGAGACAGACGTTTATTGCGTATAATCATCTCAAGACCGTTATAAAATTTTTGATGTGTATTTTCGCTGCATGAATTATTTTATCATTGGAGTTATCCAATGGTGATCAACGCGCCTCATTCGAAAAAAATCATTTGATGTAAACGGAACGAACGATTTAATTTGATTGAATAACTGGCACGATGAGCGCTTTTCTAATTGCATTCTATTTGTTACTGATTTGTGTTTTTGGATGTGTAATCTGTATTTTATTTTATGGGTGGTTTCATCCTAATCCAAGAAAATTACGGGAATTTGCATCACCTCCATCCGTACCAGTTCTTGGACACTTTTTTATTGTCCTCAAAAATAGAGGTAAGTCGGAATAACGAATAAAAATATTGAGGGGATTTGTCCCAAAATTTGATTACAGTATTTGTTTTTATTATATATTTTAGTGGATCTTTTCAAAATGTTTCGATTGTACTCAAAAAAATTCTACCCTGCATATTACCTTAATACTCTCACATGCTTCGGAGCTGTAAATATTGTAGGACCTGATGATGTTCAGGTAAATTATTTATTTTTCAAAAAATAAAATTAAATAAGAAAAAAAAATGCAGATAATTTTAGCAAATACGGTCCACAATGAAAAGAGCCAGATGTACCTCTTCCTTTTAGAATGGTTAGGAGACGGATTATTACTAAGCAGCGGTTTGTTACTAAAATATCTTATTTTATAACATATTATTTTTATTAAAAATTTTAGGTAATAAGTGGCAATCAAGGCGGAAGATTTTAACCCCAACTTTCCATTTTAATATACTTAAACAATTTATTCCAATTTTTAACAGACATTCTAAAGAAATTATTGAAGATATGAAAAAGGAAATGTTTAAAGACATTTCTATATTGAAGTTCGTCCATAAATGTTCTTTACATACAATTGCAGGTGCCTAATTGCATTCAAATTAAATTCAAATCAAACAATTGGTTGTATTTCTTTTTTTTTTTTTTAGAAACTGCCATGGGAACGGTTTTATCCGATGCTGATAGTGAAAATAAATATCGAAACGCCATTCAGAGGTAAACTACAAGAGTTCACACTAATTTTTCTAATAATTAAACTAAATTCTGAAAATCAATAATGTAATTAATAGCTTTTTTCTTCTTCGATTAGAAAGGGAGGTAGGTGCTTTTAGAAAAAAAAAGAAATCTTCGAGTAGAAAAGTTTTTTTAAAATTTGTCTTTTAAATCAAATGTTTTCTTGTAGTTTAGTTTCTAATAATATTAAATTAATCAACAATTTTGACCTAGGGTCATATAGTATCACAATTATTTTATCTTATAAACAATTTCGGTAGAAAAATTGCAAAATTTTTATTTTTAGCATGGGAGAAATTATAGTACATAGGGTTGTAAGACCTTGGTATTATTTCCGAATAACATATTTTTTCACCTTAAATTATTATATGGAACGATTTTTATTAAGATACATGAAGAATTTTACAAAGCGTGTTATAGATGAACGGGAGAAGAAATTTAGCGAAGATATTTTAAAAACAGATGTCGATGAAGAAGATTATGTAAATCCTAAGAAGAAGAGATTGGCCATGTTGGACTTGCTTATTTCGGCCAAAAGAAAGAATGAGATTAATCAGGAAGGAGTAATTGAAGAAGTGGATACTTTTATGTTTGAAGTATACTCTTCGATATTTTTCCGAAATTCGCTACAGTTTAAATTATTTTAGGGTCATGATACTATTTCAATGGCTGTTTGTTTCTGTTTTTTATTATTGGCTTGTCATAAAAACATTCAGGTAAGTGTTGCCTTAAAAAAGATAACTGGCACATTATTTAAGTTAAAACGATATTTCTGACATAAATATTACTCCAAATCTTTTTTCTGCCTTCTATTTTCTTCAGAATAATTTTTTTCGTTAAATATCTTTCTAATCCTTTAATTTTGATATCATTATTTTTCTGCATTTTCATATACGGTGCATTCTTTTTAAATGTAAATATAGGCCATATGTAAAAAATGAAAGAATGTAAAAAACATTAAAACAAACGGAAAATGTTTTAAAAAGGACACACGGTGTAATTTAAGATACACATAGTCAGTGATTTACCAAATTTGTTATAATTTAATTTTTGTTTGTACAGCAAAGAGTTTATGAAGAACTGGTAACAATTTTTGGAAATTCCGATCGAGATATCACCTATAATGATCTTCAAAACATGGTATATCTAGATATGGTCATAAAAGAAGTTTTAAGATTATATCCTAGCGTCCCTCTAATATCAAGGCTTCCAGGAGAAGATGTAGTGACCAGTAAAGGACATATAATTCCAAAAGGCACCACTATTATTATTCATATCTATGACATTCACAGAATTGAAAGTATCTATCCAAATCCTGAAAAGTTCGATCCTGATCGATTCCTTCCTGAGAATGTTAGAGATAGGCATCCTTATGCCTACATACCATTTAGTGCAGGGTCAAGGAATTGTATTGGGCAAAGATATGCAATGCTTAGTATGAAAACTATGATTGCTGCTACTTTAAGGTGTTTCGAATTATTACCAATAGATACACCTGAAACCATTACTTTGGTTGCTGATATTATTTTGCGTCCTAAAGATCCTATTAAACTTAAATTGAAGCCAAGGAAGAAAAGTAATTAGTTTATTTTAGTATGAGAATTGTTTGTAAGTTCTAGTATAACCAATTAAAGAAGCTTTTAAAGTAAAAATAGGTACACTATTTTAATAAAGCATGATATGAAAAGATGATCAGGCATTATTTTTTATTGAATTTTAGATATTTTAATGTTTTTAGATTGATAGAAGCATATTTTTCTATAAAATTTTATTAAAAAGTTCCTCTGCTATTAGTCTAATTTCTAATATGCTTTGACAGAAATCCTTAATAACTAAATCTTTGAAAGTTTTAGGTTTTTCATGGTTATGACCATATTTACAATAAAATTATCTAATATCTTTGGCCCATTTACATATTTTAACTTACATATGGCTATCTCAGCGTGAAAACATCTACATAAATCACCCAGGTTAAGTCTGGGGTTTATTTTCTCTTTTTTACAGATTTGGGCTGTCAAAGAAACTGGATTCCTGTAATTTTTGGCACAAAAAAGTTAAAACCTGATTTCTAATGCACAAAAATTTTTTTGATCAATTTGAATCTTGTTTTCTTGGATTTGTTTCCGACATTTTTTGGTTTTTATTTTATGTAGGAAAAGAGTGAGAACTTTTAATTATGGAGAATGTGATAGAATCCAAAATAGATGAACCTATGAAAGATGCAAAAGAAAAAATGGTGGTGATAGAACTTGTTGTATTTTACCTTTGACTTTTTACATTTAACTCAATTAATTTTTTTGCTTTTAGTTTATCCAACAAATTCTTCAATGATGTTAAATTTAAGAGCTGATGAATGTATCATTTGTTTGGTATTATATTGTACCAGAAGAAAACCTTGGAAAGATCATATTACTAATTTGTTGCTTTTAGAAAAATAAAATTCAGTAAAAATTTACAATATATTTTTATATAGTTCCAACTTATATATTAAATCGCATACAAAATTGTACAAAACATACAATCGTTTTTACATACATATATGAAAAATATATTACTATAACATAGGCAAAATGACATAGATAATTTATTTCCATTGTTTTTCTTCTTTATATAACATGTCTCATGCTAAAATAATAATAAAAAAAGTAACAATGACTAATTGTTAATATTGCTGCACTTAATTTTATAAATATATATATATACCTATATACAATGTTTTGTTTTGTTTTGTAATTATTTATATATTAAATGTTCATGATATAACAACTTATATAAAAACTAACAACCTACTTTGTAATAATCATATGCCACAACTAAGAAAAATATATATATATATATTGAAATTAATATACCGATATTGTTTGTTTTGACTCTTTAAAGACATTTTTCATAAACATAAATACAAAATAAATTACATACATTTAAAACTTAAAAAACATATACTTTGTAGAAGTAGTAAAAAAAAAATTATTAAAAAAATTCTCTAATGTAGAAAATAAAGAATCAATTAGTCTTTTGAAGAGTCTAAATCACATTGTTAGAAAGCTGGTCAACATAAATAAATCTTAATATGGCACAAAATTGGCCAGTTTAGACTTACTATTCACTAAGCATTACATCACAAGATTATATATGCCCGACAATTGAATTTTATCAAGGAATCTAAGGAATATTGTTCAATAAGACGTTTTGTTTAAACAGGGTTGCCAATTTTGACTTCTTTATATGAAATAATTTTGTTTATAAAAAATTAGCAATTCTAGATATAAAAAACATGCAAGGCAATACAGGTATCTACATTGTGATGCGTTGTGAATAGTTAGTCTTATTAGCATTAAGTACAAAAAAGGAAATAATGCCATCAAGGAACTACAATTTTTTATTATTAAAACAATAACATTATCACTCCAATGCAGTATGTAGGGTGGATATAATACAAAATATTTATTTGATGGAATTATAATTTAAGATGTTTTCAAGAATTTATATAAAATAGGTTTTTATATGTATACGTATTAAAATTAAATTTTTTATTACGAGTACTATGATAAAAAATAATTTTAGTACTTTTATTTTTTCTAAAATCATCAAGTTATTAATTTAATCAATGACTTAGTGTAGTAGTAAACACAGCTAACTTAGTTTGAATTCAAGTTAAATTAGTTAAGTACATAAATCGCATAGGAATTCTTTTTTAGCAATTATTTATCAGTGTTTTAATTATCTGAATTAAATTTCTCGAGCTCAAAAACCCCATACAGTTCATATAAATAAAACATATATAAAAGTGCCATACAAAATAAATTTAAATTCAATTGAAATATTTGCTGAAAACTGCAGACACCCTGTATACATAGTTAGAATGGGTTTAAGTTTCGGGTACTTTGAGGAACATTAAGTTAAACAAAATTTTTTACATAATATAATAGCATATATGATATTAAATTAAATTAATTAAATTTCAAATTAAATTAATTTTTGATTTTCGGATATAACATCCGTGAGTTATAAATAATCGAAAAAATTTCTGAAAAATATTTGAATGGAAGCAGGATTAGAACCTGCAACCTTTAGTTTACACGACCGATGCGATTCCAGTTTCGCCATTCCGGCCCCCGATCAAACATTTTTCAGAACTTGGGCAACTAGTGTTGAGGACAAAAATTTAATATGAAAATATACAGGAGGATCATATCATTTTTAAAAACAATTTTGTAATGTAAATAAAATGGCTTTTTGAAAAAGAATATATGTATAAGTTTTGACCAACTTTAATGATCACGCTAACCGTCCGTTTTGCACGAAATGCAAAACAGTACAAAAATGCGAGATGATGATATATTGGGGAGTTATTTTGTTCAAAATAGATTTCACTTTTGAACATTCAGATTTCTAGATGGTTTCAACTTCACATTAATCCACTTTTCTTTGATCTAACATGGCAAATAATGTCTTGAATTATAAAAAAATGTTTTGTTTCAAAAAATTTGTACTTTGAGAGAGTTTAGGAGATTTATCTTTGTATCATTACTTTAAATTTCTTTTTTGTTGTTATAAAAATATCAATAGGAATTTGTCTTTCTTTAAGTTTTATTTCTGTCGTGTTTTCTTAAATGAAAAAATTGAGGAATGCAGAACTTAAACTTAACTTATTCTCTATGAATATTGCATTGGAGCGAGAAGTAAATCTTTCATTAAAAAATTCATTTACATTTCATATTATCTAATGGAATGAATATAAAAATAATTGAATAATAAATTTCATAAAAATAAATATGTTGCAGTCAAACATGGGCGGCTAATTGTTGGTAAACAGGACGATTCAATAATATTTGGTGATAATCACTATTCCTAAGTATTGTTTATTTGAATAGTCCTGACCCCGGAACAGTCAAAAATGTAGCAGCCGATTTAATAAAAAGATGCTGCTTGTCTTATGTATAAAATATATTTACATGTATATACTTCTTCTTTTTAGAGTGCATGCATATTACTAGCAAATTTTAGTTTCTTTAAAATTGGTAAGAAATATGCATGCACCTTTTATACAGCGTTCTCTACGTGGTGATATGCCGAAATATCACTCCAATTTGAGATAAATTAAAAAAGAAGGCAAGCTGCCTTTAGAATTAGTAATTATTGACTACGATTTTGAATAATTTGATATATTCCACGAGCTAACTACCCACAAGTTCAATTTGCCGATACTTTTTCCTCATATTTGAAACAGAATCTTTAAATAGTACAGGATCTAACCTTAAATTTGAGCGTAAAAGAGGCATATAACCGAAAACAGCTGCGAATGTATTCAAACAAGTCTGTCTTTGTATAAAATGGTCAGGGTCATTCCATGGTGACCACCCACCCGCAATCGGCTGTTCTTTATATTGCTTTCTTTGAGTTACTTTAATTGGAGGTCTGCGCGTTACATGACTCACTAAAAAGTTCATTAGAATATCTTCACAATTTTGACTTTGTTCGACTGTTTTATGCAGTAAAGGACTTAACCACTCGGTGTATAAAACATTATAATATCGATGGTAAAATGCGGCACCAGTTAAAACTATGGAATAATCGTTAGTCCATTTTGATGTATAACCCCATGAAGCTTTCGCATCATCCCAATAATGGGATCTTGCAGGATAACCCACTATTCGATCAGGAAATTGCTTCCATACTTGAAATGCAAAATCTACTTCATCAGTTGTTAGAACAGAATCTTCATCTAATGATAAGACACCAGCTGTTTCGATAAGTGGATAAGGGTAGAAGCGCTGAGATATGCTGGTTTTGGTCGGATCGGCTACTGAGTGTATTACATGAAAGCTTACGTGGCTTGGTAATGGAGGTAAACGATTTTTTATGGGAGGATGCTCATTAGACCATACTATTATTATCTGAAATATAAAAATAAAGTCAGTATGGCACATTCAATTTGAACTCTCTACCAGGTGGTGCATAAATTGGGAAAATTAAAAACTTTACTTTTGTAAACATAAAAATATATGACATAAAATTGGAAATGTACCAACAAAAGTGTCATAGGTATCAATCTGAAATTGAATAGTACTTTTATGTACATTATTCATTATTAACAAATTTTTATCAGGATTTTATTATTTTAATGCATATATGGATTGTCCATAAAATAGCATGTATTACTATTAAAATTACGACAAATTTAAGTCTAATCTATTTCCAGCTGAATGATACTTACCCTGCTTAAATATTTACTGCGAGCTACGTTTACAATAAGGCGATAAAGTGGTGACGATGGTACAATAGCAGACCCCAGTTGGCAGTACACTACGGCAGTGAATCTATCTGTATGCGACTGTGTGTTAAATGGAAAGTCTAGAGGTGAATCTGAGAAATGTGGAAGGGTTACAAGTGCTCCTGGTAAATTATTCCAGACCAGGCCCACTCGTACTGGTTGACTAGGTAAACGTTCTCGAATTATCTGCAAAATATAATAAACAACTTAAAAATAAAACACAAATTAAATCTTCTTTTAATTAAATGTTTATTTACATGCAATTAATCCTTTAGTATAAAAATTACTAATCTGCTTCAAATAGTTTATTATCTTGAAGTAATAGGCCCATTATACATTATCTCTTGTAACTTTTGAACCAAATGTAGTTCTTCATCTTCAACTTTCAACAATTTTTCATCCGTATTTAACTTCTAATTTCTGAGGGCAAATGACGTTTAATTATCTTGAAATGCTATTGGAAAGAATCCTTATGTTCTATATAAAATTTTTGAAAAACATTTTTCAGATTCTTCGTAATTGCATCGAAGAAAATTTGTTTCATTTCTTTAATCCTTTCAATATTTTGTTTAACAACTACTATTATATTATACAATTTTTTAAGTTTTTATTAAGTACTGAGTCTATTTGCCAAAACCTGACATAATTTTTTGTTAAAATTGTTTTATAAGAAGGTAAAGACCGAATTTTGAAATATTTGTAAATTTGGCAAAACAATTTTTGTCTAACCACGAATATTTTGCAAAAGTATCGTAAATCGTAGATTACAGTAAATTGAATATATAAAAAAAAAAAAATTAAAAATTAAAATGTCAAAAATATTTGTCCACTTACCTCTATAGTAGTAAAAACAATTTTCTCAATTGACGAAAAGTATCGATCCCAAAGAACTTGTGATTGTTGTCGCAATTGTAAAACTCGAGTTTGTGAAATAGATCTCACTGTATTTGGTACCTAAAATTTTTAGAAACAAAATTATTTGTAAGAAAAAAAGTTGAAAGAAACAGGTACCTGTAACAACAGTCGTTCATCTGCCCAAATCACTGCTTTGTTCCAATCAATCACTTGTGCAAAAGGCAGAGCCCAGCTATTTGATAGTAGTACTGGTATACATCCAGCTTGTAGCGCTTCTAAAAATCGAAACGAACCTAATCTGCGACCTCTAGGAACCAAGCAAAATGTTGAATTTTGTAGAAGCACTTCATAATCATATCTGCAAAAAAAAGCCAAATTAAAAAAAAAGTCTTTGTTTCAAAAAATGGCAGATATACATTTCCAGATTATGTTCATTTGAAACGACAGCCATTTTTGTATGTTTAGCGTTTTTCCGAAGAGAATCTCACAAAAATGTCCTCTAATCATTTTTTTGATAAGCAAAAATACTAAAAATATTAGAACATGTTATTGAATAAATGAATTATGAATAAATATAAGTAAATCGTAGGTAATATAAGTGAATTGTGAATATACATGAATGAATTGTGCATGTTTATCACGACGGCACACGAGAAAATCGTTATCAAACATGAATTTTACGTGAGCAAGCTTATTTAGTTTTCTATTAATGGGCAATTTATTCATTGTAATATGTAGTAGCCATTTATTCAATAACGGTTTGATTAAAGCCGAAACCAAGTGCAATTAAAACTAAATATGCGTTTAAATTCATACAAGAAAAATTCCGCTTAGTTTTCCATTCCAACCGGAATGATCCAATTTAAGAATATAAGAATGAATAACTGACGTATCAAGTTTAAATTGGGAAATATAAAAAAAAACACACACACAATATAGAATTTACAAGTAGTTGTTAATGGTACTAGAAGGATTTTCTATCGAATATGATAATCGATAAGTTAGAGAATATATCAAGGTGCAAAGATAAGAAATATTTATCTCCAGAGACGTAGGAAATTTGCGCCCTTAATATCACTTCAGTTGCGTTCTCAGCAAATATTCATTTCTTTTAATTTCCTTCTCTCAAATAAAATTAATTGTAATTAATCTCATTTACATCATATTACATCAATATTGCTAAATTGACGATTTAGTAAACAATAATATTTTGATTGTCAACTGACCAACGTTTGATCGCGACCAATTGATTTCATGATTCGCAATGATTTCAATCAACTCAGCAATAAATTCATAATTATTCCCATAATTCTATTGAATGATTGCATCTCTTTATTGAAAAACACAATTTCGAAATGAAATTCATGATCCTAAAATAAATATTTGGGGTATATTTTAATCACAATCACCGGTGTATTTGAATAATGATTAATTTGCTTATAATAAAATCTATTTTTAACGAAAAAAGGGATCCCTACACTTTTTGGATTTATTTATTGACCGATAAAATAGGACTGAGTATAAATAAATTCGGTTTAAATTTACTGTAAATAATTGTTTGGGTAATGAGAATTTGCTAGGGAACGTGTGCCAATTTGCAATAACTTTAATGGTTCGATCAATTTGGAAACTTAAAACATATAAATAAAACAGGGGAAATGTATATGTTGAAATCATCAAAGTCTTTTCAAATTTAAATATTTACTAGTATTATGAAATTGGGAATTTCCAGAAATTATTATACGATAAGGTAGAGACTAGTAGTGAGATGTGTGCAAAAGAAAAGCAAACTAATAAGATATAATATCCGGAAATTTTCAAATCACTGTATAAAAAAAAAAAATTAAAACGATACATGATTGTATCTCTTGCACATGATAATTAATTATATCTGACGAAGCTGCTGCGACATTTTAATTTTTATAAAAATTATTTATTATTATAATAGGATATTAATAAAAACTACAATTTTGTGATTTCCTTACGTAGTTAGATGAAATAATAAGCTGCTTTAATGATTTATTTAATATATTTAACTTAAAATTAATTTTTTCTAATTTACAATCATAACATGCTTATTATGAGACCCGAAGCGGTTTCATAATAGCCTCATTATGGCATCCGACTTTTTACGTTTCGGTGTTGGTATTAAATTTATTCATCACAATTGGCACTGTCAGATTCAGGTTGTGTTAAATGAAACCTTAGAAATTTCCCCCGAGGAAAAACTAGAAAATGCCAAATAAAGTCATGTGATTGACTTTGTTGGACTAGAATATTATAAATTGTAAATAAATAAAGCTATGATAGTAGAATACTCCCAATCACATTAGTAATACTTAATTTTCGAAATTTTAAACTAAGTACAATCTAATCGATGATAAACGAAAAAAAAAACATAAATAAGATGTGCCTATCTAGTTATAAAAGTTGTCACATTATAAAGTTCTTATTTTAGATTATAAATTATCCGCAGTTCTCTTCCTCCACAACGGGAGCATCTAGCAATAAAATTTATAATTGAAGACATAAAAAAGAAATTGAAATTTTTCAACTATAAGATACGAGAAATTTCAATTTTGATGAAAGCATGAATTTAGTAAATGAAAAGAGTTTTATTGTTAAAACCGGTAACAAACGCAACTTGAAAATTTGAAATAGGCAGATGGGAGAGAACAAATAAAAATATCTACAGGTGCGCCCAAATTTGTTCAAATAAGTACAAATATGTCTAAATGATTTAATAAATATACGTAATTAATCTAAATGAATTTAGCAATATTCAAACGTGTCCAAATAAGTTGGAATTATATTGAAGCACATTAAAATATGTCAAAAGGTCAAAATGTAAAATGATAAAATAGTGGAAGGTCAAAGTGTAAATTGAAACTATCAGAAAACAAAATTATTTAAAACTAAAATTGTTAAAAGAGTAAATAGCAAAACATCAAAAAGTCAATAATATACAAATTTGTAGAAACACTTAAAAAAATATATCTAAAATATTTGCAAAAAAAAGTGTTCTATATGAACGCAAATTTTTTAAAATATGTATTTATTTTTTTCTTTTATTTAACTTTGAGTATAACAATTGAAAACTTATAAAAATTAATAAATCAATAATTGGAAGGTCTTATAAACAATGAAATGTTAAATATCTTATAAGATAAAAACAATTGTATTATATCTTGATGTTAGATCTATTTGAAAGCTTTGTATATGTATGTTAAATTATTTCATTTAATTTTATTGAATTTTACTATACGAATGTTGAAGACCACGAAAATAGTAATTAATTGTAAACAGTTGGAAAATAATAATAAATTTATATTTTAATTACAACGAAATAATTATTTTTCATTCGCATTTAATTACTTCGCCCAAACAGAAATATAAATTTGATTATATTTTATTTTTATTGCTTTAATGTTATAGTTTCCATGCCATAATTTATTTTTAATATAGAAATAAATCCTGTTATTAAAATATTTTTTTAAATATAATATAAATTATAAGGTAAATGGTTTTGTTTTTGTTTTTATTTTTAATTTAAAATATTGGTTGCGGACATAAATTTTATGAGGATACATAATGGTACAAATTCTCAATTTAGGTCAAATAGTCGTTAATTCTATGTCGTCAGAATTTCTTCAATTGTTGCTTAATACGTATAATGGCATATAGTGAAGGAAGAAAAAGAAATACACAAACATATTTCGTACTGTTACTAAACCTCTAACTTATTCTTGTATTATTTGATTTGTTTTTGCAGCTTAATAATTTCGATTTGTTGCTGTCTAGATAATTTTTATATCTTGAAATTTTGTAAGTCAAGTACAAGTCATGCATTTAAAATAAATAAGAACGGAAGATCTCGAACTTTGACATGATTTCATTTTCTTGTGAGAATTATTGAACGTTCTATTTTTACTTCTCAGTTGAATGTAAATTTAATATGCAATTCTTTGTGGAGAAAAGTTTGTTTGGAGTTAGTTCTGGTGTATGCATGACAACCCGTAAGCAAATGCGATTTAGGGTTAAAGTTATTGAAAGCTTGCATATGGAAGTAATTGGCAATATAACAACATAGTAAAATTGAAAGCTCAATTAGTTTTGTCATTGGCGAAACCATTATGGTTATCCAGTGGTTTGGACTTGAAACTTGTCGAACAATGGGGAATTTGGAGTTTATGTAGTAAACTAGAAATTCGGAGGCATTTCCTCTCGCATTGTAACCGATCTATATTTCCATATGGAAAATGTAATGTTCAGAGGGAAAAATATACCGGCCACCCATTGAAAGTTAAAATGTGTAATGAGTGTATTTTCATGGCCACATAATTCTTCTGCTTGGATTGGTTTGGAGGTATAGGGGCGCGTAACAGATGCAATCTCGTTGAATCTGTTTAACAACGCATACTTAATCTAACTCTATGTGGGTTGATTGACCATTTCAAAGATACGTTTTGCGTTAACACATATAAGCATACAAATCAATTACAGAGGGAGTCGGATTGATGCTTACGAACTGGATACGTGATGTTCAGCTTCCTCGCCAACTTAACTGACAATAAATTTACCTCCACAATTTTTCATCAAAAACTACTAAAGTCTCCCTCTTCCTACATTACAATTCCAAACACCTTGCTTACAATTTTTTACACCAACAATTCAAAAAAAAAACACATTTATTTTGTATCCTTTATTTCATAAAAAATGATATATGGAATTTTAATAAAACAAAAAAATGACATTTATTAAAGAATGTGTCCAGAAGTGGGTAAACCTTTTCCAACACTTACAAATTGCATTTCAAATAAAATTTCATGCGATGGGTCGCATTTAAAATTTCACGTGACATACCGCACGTCTCGTTTTATTGTTGTCCTCTTTATATAAGATGATTTTACATGTTTGAAGTGATTACACTGTACAATACTTATTTCTTATCTTAACATAACAATTTCTGAATAATTTTCATATGCAATTTACAATAATATAAAAAAAGAAATTAATTAATAAAGAATCTACAAGCTTTTTAAAGTGATTTCAGGTAATAACTCGTCTGAAAATAAAGCCAATTAAAGTTTAGGTGTGAAGATGTGTTGATTTTTTCTAGACGGCGCCTTATGATTAGGCAACCAACATGGCGAGTGTGTAAAACAGATCCTCGTTACTTCAGTCAGTTGAAATTAGAGAACTGGAAGAGGCCATGTTAATTGTATGCCAACACAGAATCCACAGAAAAAATTCCAATATAACTGAGATTCGAACCCAGGACTTCTCTCTACCGCTGAGCTACCCTGCCGTCAGTGGTAGAGAGCTTTGCTTCTTAACAATTACTTTTCTTCAATACAAGTTTTTATGCATACTTTATACGTGGATTTAAATTAACAGTATGAATTTTCTTTTAAGAATTTTAAATGTTTGTTCTGTGATATATTAGGATCCATTAGCAAATAAATAAATTGCCATTGAATTTGATGGTTCTTAACTTGATTCTGATGAAATAATGGTCGGTGTGTGATGAAAATTAGGAGTTGTTGTTGCGCTGCTCTGTATAATGACATAATAGCTTCCATCTGTTGCATTTAAGCCGGTTTTACTCTACTTATCGTAGTACAAGACAAAACTTTTACGTCGGAGTGGTTTTACGTTATTTCAACTTAGTTAACTTTTTATATTGGCACATTTATAATTAGACTTTGTTTATTGAGTTAAGGCGCCAATTAGGGAATCAGTTTACAAAACAGATAAAATTTAAAAATTGTTGATACAATTTCATAAAAATTAGCGGGCATGACCAACATATTTCCCACTTTTTACAGAGATATGTAAACACATCAAAGGCAAGTGTACTTAGAATGCGTCATAATTCATAACCACATGAGAGGACGTGATTTAAAAAGGCAAACAAAGGCCTTTCCGCTATTTATAAATAAAATTCGTTTCTGGAAAATTTATTCGTTTTGCGAATAACGAGAGGAGATTAAACGTTGTGCGCCAATGATTTTCTTGTAGATGTAATTAAGCATCCATGGAGTTTAATCGAATTTGATTAGAAACGAAGACAATGAATTGATAAAATTGATTCATTGTTCAATAACACCGTAGCGCAGACTACTTCATTATAATTGTATCAATTAACGTAAGAAATGTCAGTTTTTAGGGTTTCTTTTTTTGGTACCCGACCAATTCAATCAATAAATTCTATTTAATAATAGATCAATTGTGCAGACACAGATTAATTGTAATCCTTGGAATCGATACATTTCCAATTTCGTCCTGGAAGTTTCAGGACAACAAAATATACACAATCTAAATACATTAACTTCAATCAGTAAAGAGAAATAAAAATTAAAAAATTTAATTAATAATTAAAATATTTGTTTATGCTTTGATATCTTGGCTAAGAAAGCTTATAATCTTTAGTAGAAAGGTATTTCATTTCTTATTCATTTGTTTATAACTATGAAATAAAAAAAAGAAAAGCCAAGATTTCTAAAAAAAATTGAAACTACAAAGTTTTCAGAATTAGCTTGCTTAGTGAAATCTTTTAGATGTAGTACCCCAGCAGGCTTTTCAAAATGTTCTAATCTAATGATTTCGTCAATTCTCCTTATTTAGGTCATCAATTATGCTCGAAAAAAATGATTTCATTTCGTTTATATTTATCTATGATTTTTTTTAATGATTCAAATATAAAAGGATTTTTTTTTCAATCGGCGCCAACCTTGCCATGAATTTATCTTTATCTTTCTGTTCCTGGATTTTTTCCCCAACTAACGAAATACAAATAAATGAGTGAATATAATTATTGTTATATATATAGACCATATTGCTGATTATCTTCTACAAATAGAACTTAACTCTAAAAGATAAGTACACATTACTTATCAGTGCAAACTTGTAACTCTTTGCACAGAATCAAAATTTTATTTAATTTATGTTAGTTGTATCTACGTACTTGGTTAACATTTTATTAAAAAATAATCACATTTATTTAAATATTTCATTTTAATATTTGGAGAAAATTAAATTAATTTGCTTCTGGAAATATTTAATTTCCTACATTTTTAGATTTCATATGATTATATTTTTCTACTAGTATCGATAGTGATATGATGAATAGTGCAATAGATTCATGTGTGTGTTTGTGAAGAATGTACGAGTAGTCGTAGAAAAAGTATGATAAGCAAATAGAGTTGTAAAGCAATACGCACTCCTATAATTACGCCATTGACACCCTACTCCTTAAGTAATATACTACATATTACAAAAAAAATAAAATAATGTTTAATACGAGTAAATAAGTTAATCATATGCAATTGCATTATAAGCTTGCGCTTCTTGAATAGGATCTTCAGGTACGTCCTGAATGAACCATTCAAATTGTAAATAAACGCAATGCGCCGCATAACAATGAATTACCGGCGTATATTACGATCACGCAAAATTTTCGAATCAAATATGCCGCGACGTAATAAATATGTAATTTACATTTGATATCCTGCATTAACATTCAACAGTTTCTATCGATAAATAATTCTGTTTATTTGCATGCACTTTCCAGATCCGTTCGGGAATATCGCGTTTTGTGGCATCTGGAAACTAATACGGATTAAAACGGGGACGTGTCGAACAGGTCCAATTGCGATAAATTGCTTTTTCAGACCACTTAATTAAATTCCGACAATGAAAATCAAACGGTCTATTGGAACTATGAGGACAATTCAGAAAGCAAGCAAACACCGTTCAGGGAATTTTGTTCAATTCCACCTAATAATCAAATTCGAAAGTCAAAAAGCTTGTTAGTTACACTATCGCTTTGAATTACAAATTTCGATTAGATAACAAACCATATAATATCATATAATTAACAGGACTAGTTACAACACTAACAGCAATGTTATACAAGATATTTAAAAAAAAATGGAAGTGAAAAGTCAACGATATTCATTTAGAAAATTTTATACAAAAAAAAAATCTTTTTCATTCTATTCATCTTCGTACACAATATTTCCGTAAAACAATTTTTCCTTATATAATTAAAACACCATCAGATATTGTTTAATCCGGCACTGTAGATGATTCTAATTAAATTAAAATCATAAAAGCCCAAAAATTTATTTTTCCTTAATTTTATTAAACCTAGCGTTAACTATTTGGTACATAGTTTCCGTTAATTAAAAAAATTAACACAAATTTGGTGATGCAACTGCAGACACATACATAAATTTCGTGCGATCATTGAATACCTAGGTATAATTTTTAAATGTTTATCGCTTTCTAGATTAGTACAAATTAAATATTTGAAGAGAAGAATAAATAATGTGAAAGCTATCACAGTTAAATATTTTCAATACCTTGAATTTTACAACCAATCAATAATTTGTTTGTTGATTGTTCTGCTCCAGATCAAATATTTTATATGTAAACGCACTTAATGTTTTTCGCAATTGTAAAATTATTGTTTATTTTCAATTTACCTCAAGTAGGTCACAATTTCCGTAAATATCGTTTTAAAATAGTTAATTCGATCATTAGTTCGGAAACTGATATTTTACTTATTGTATATTTTCAATAATTCTTTGTTTAAATTTTAAATTACCGGATTTCATTTTCCTTTATCATTTTCAATCTCCAAATAAAAAAATGTCGAATTCAGGATTAGATATAAAAACTATTTTTTTCTGCTTGATAATCATAACAAACTCATTATGAAACCTAAATGGATTTCATAATAGTTTCATTATTGTACCTGACTTTTTATATTTTATATAATTAATTAACATACTTATGATTATAATGTTGATTTGAAAATAAATTGTGACAATTTGTTGGAAAAAAAAACAAATTACATAAGAGAATAAAAAAGATTACTCATCTCTTTTATAAGATGAAATTGCCAGGATTTGAAGGACGAAATTATTATCTATTTTTAATATTTGCGGTTTAGTTCTTAACTGTTTGTTAATGAATATGTTCTGTTTTGAGTGATAGCAATGTAATATAAATTAGATTTGCGTTGCGAAATTCCATGTAAATTTCCAACCGCATGACAGCAATTTCCACTAGTTTCCTCAATACGATATCATCCATTTTACGTACTGAAAATGAAATAATTCCCATGCGATTTTCCAAATGGATATTCGCAAGTTTTGGCATATTTTAATTGAATTTTCACATGTTCGAAGTTTATACCATTAACATATTTCATAAAGTCTTCTTTTGAAAAGACTTGTGCATGAACTTATCCAAATGGAAACATTTAATTGCTGAACGTCACAGCATTTAATTTTTTTTATTTTTATTTTTTTATTATTTTGATGAAGATAATAAATTTGTATTTTACAGTTTCTGTCATGAGAGACAATATAATTGCGTTTTGTTGGACGCTTGAGTATTTAACCAGACAATATGTTTTATCACCAGGTGTTTACATATAAAAAATTATTTCTTAAGATATCATGTTTATTTTATTTGATTTTTAAAAAGAACTTTAGGATACTAAATTATTAAAGAATTGTATTATAAGTGGCGCTTTTTACATGAAAATTTCACACGTTTAGAATTTAGCAAAAAAATGGCAGGAAACAATTAAGTAAAAGTCTTTCTTTTTAGCTTATTGCATCTCAATGAATAGGGGTCTTCTTCTTTGCACTTGATACTTTTTTGTGTGTGTGGACAAAAAATTCCTTTGAAATAATTTTATAAAATTCTTAGGCTGGTCACAGACGCTAAACCTTCCTCTATAATAATGCACTAGAAGTTTTTATAAAATAATGATAAGATGGATATATTTGACAATTTCACAGAAAAAACCAGACGCCTTCAACATGTGGTTTTTATTTTGAATTCTGAGATAACTGTCATAATTTTACAATTAACAGATAATCCGCAAATCAATTGGTCAATAGAAGATTAAAGGGCAATGATATCAATTAAAACAGTATTTAATTACTAATAACTATTACTTATCTCTTTAAACATTAAAGACTATTTTAACATCAAATAAACGTTGATTTGTAATTGATGTATCAACAAAAATTAAAATCAGTGGCGTATAATTATTTAGTTAAAATCAAGATCAATATTTTAAAAGTCTCGAAAAAACTGCCTCAATTTTGCAAATTATTTAAAAATTTATTTACTTATAGGTATAAATAAAATAAATTGAAGATATTCGTTCCTTGGAATCTCCACAGCAAACAATTTCAAATATTTGTCCTTATTGACATTATAAATCTTAATGGTGATTAATTGATACTTTATACTATTATTGATTGGAAGATAAATGTGTCGAAGCAAAGTGCAGTAATAAGTAAATTCGTTATAAATCAATGAGTACAACAGAGGAACTGATATGTGCATATTCATTAGTTGACAGTTACATCGCTCTTAATATATCACATCATAATGTTAACGATAACAATAAACGACATTGAAACTATCGACATCAAAGTTACATATAAAAATCTAATCATTTATATAAAAAAAAGTGTTTTTAATCTTAGTAAACTGAATACATATCAAATATCTAAACCAATAAATATAAAATATAATACACATATAGATATCTATTGTTTTTTAATGTGGCGACATCTGAGTCAAGGCAAAAAGAGAAAAATCGAGAGGATGTGATGGTTAGTTACTTGCAGAAACAATTTTTCGACCTATCCAGTAAATCTTAAAAGTTGTGTAACCCTAATGCCCTTTGCCTTGATGACAGGAAGGGATATCTGATTACAGTCTTCCATAAGTGGTATAAAATCATAGGCGGAAGAAATTTTTGGAAGGCTCAGTCTAGAGGCTAGCTTCTCTAGTTTCGCTTTGTACTCTGCCCAACACCTATTGCTGCCACGGAGATATTACAAAATCTGCCTCCTCTGGAGCTTATAGTAATGCGGAGGCACGATTGTCATCACACAGGCTGTAGATTGCAGCATTAATTTTTGTTACCTGCGGTTCGGCACCATGTGCGAATGTCTGATGTGGCGAAAGAACATTTTTTAGAGATGAGAAGCGACCGTATCAGACAAAGTTGCTCTGAAAGTTTTCCATTAAAATGGAATGGGATCTTCAGTCTTCTTCGTAAAACAATGTTTTTCATTGCATTAAAAAAATATTACATATAAAATTTTAGTAAAAAATTGTTGAATGTATTAGAAATGCAGTGTTCTAATTGTGAATTGATTAAAAACAGTTAAGTGAGTAGAGCAATAAATTAAACATTGTCTGAAAATAGAGAACTATTTGGAACACCTTACAAAGAAAAAGAACGAATTAAGATACAAACGCATGCTTCTTGCAAGTAATTCTGGAAAAAGTATGTGGTAAACAAGCAATAAGGAGGCCAAGGCAGGACTATTTAAAACAAATTATTGATAACACGTAGTGGCTAATTAGAAGAAACCAAAAGAGTTGTGTCCAATCAATTTTAAAAATAATTATGATTGAAATTCTCTGGATTTTTTTAAAAAAAACCTGGTAGAAAATTTTATCTGTAAACTTTAAGTTTGAAAAATTTCAATAAAAACAATTTCGGCTAATTTCATAAAATCTTCTGGATATTCTCGGCATTGCACAATTCATAATAACCTTTCATTTCTTGATAGGAAAAACAATTAATGATGCAACAAGTACGAAAGAAATTAATGATAATTATTTTGCTTTTACGAGTAATCAATAATCGTAATTACATACATACACAGAAATTATAAAAATGGAAATGATGGTGTCATTAACTCTACTTATTTCTAAAAAACCAATGAAAATTAGAACGATGAATTGCATTTTATACTCAGGTGTAAAAACTTGCAAATTTCCATGTCATTAATTATAAATGACACTTCTATATATATAAAACTGTAATTTGATATAATTAAACAATTTGACGTATTGCATGAAAAACGTGGTGATCTTGGAACTCTTCACGTACTGTTTAAATTTATGTAAATATTTTGATAGTGTTTGATATGTGTGACAAGTTAACTAACCATCTCCTTCATATAAATGATTTGTATGATTATAGTAATCTGTTATTGTGAATAACCTTATGAAATCAATTACAAAGACGGTAGATTAGTACAATTTTCCAGGCGAGGAATTTTATTAGGAAAGAAGAAAAAATTCGATTGGAGCATACTCCAACAGAAACCACCTAACGAAATCAATTATTTATAAAAGGGTATTTGCTTCATGCTAAAAGTTGGTAATAAAATGTAAGAAATTACTGTAGAACTTTTAAAGTATTCCGGAGAAAAGGATAAGGTCTTTGACACCTTTATTGGGCAAAATATTCCCGTAATACTGACAAAATTGTGTGTACAGTTTAAAACGATACATTGATAGAAAAAACTTTATTTATGCCCACCTCTTCTATTTCATTTTAAGAATTAAAAAAATCTGGAGTGGGCTCTATTCGACTTTCGGCACATTTTATATTAATGAGATGGCAAAAGTCCGTTTTCGTCCTCAGCCTGTACTTTTACGCACAATCGGAAAAACCGCTTTTTCGATAACCCTGCATATCTGCTAAGCAGCTAATTTTTATTACCAGATCAAAGATCAAATCGATGTATTTTTACCTAAAATAAACCAAGCAAAGATTTTTTTGTGTATCGGAAGTTTAAGAGTTAAAATGAATGCTTCGATAATCGTGAGATTTTGAACTGAACGATATCGATCGTCAATTAAAGATCCGTCTAGTGTGTGGTGATGTACGATTATTATCCTCAGTCCTGGACTGACAATTTTTATCTCTCCGATAATCGTTATGTGAGTGGCCAGCATAAAACACATTTACCGGCACAATTAATATTTTTGTGCTGAATCTGATGAATAATTTTACATAAACACATATTTGATCTCTTGATTTTCTTCGTAGGGGATGATCACTTACGACGGAAAATCATGACACTAAACATTTTTTATGTCAAATTATACTCAGAATTCAACATTTGTCATCAATTTCAACGCAAAAATATTTATTGTGCCGATAAATGTGTGTTTTAGACACTCGATGTTGGGAAAAAACAATTTTTGCAGTTTTTTTAGATTTTTCAACCCTTAAATCTCCGATACATAAAAAAATTATTGTTTACCCTATTTTAGATCAAAAAGCGTCAATTTGACCTTTGACCGGATAATAAAAATTAGCTGCTTCATAGTCAAACAGGGGTTGAAAAATGGTTTTTTCGATATGGCGCTAAAAATACAAGATATGGGATGAAAAGGACTTAAGTTTTGGATTTTAAGAAAAATTTCAGATTTCATATTTTCAATTTTTTTTTTAAAGTTAAAATTACTATTTCCACAAGCAAACTGAGATTTTTTTAAATCAAAGTAAAAAATGATAAAATTAGCTTCAAAAAATCACAGAATTTAAGGGCTTCATACCTTAAAAATTAGTTTTTGAGAAATAGAAAAAATTTTTAGAGCAACTAATTTATTGACCCCCACCCCCCTGCTCCTAGCATACTTGAAATAGAATTGCCCCAATAGTTTTTAATTAATAAAAAGAATAATTACCTTTCATATTTTTTGTTGTCTTCATCACATCGTTCATCCTTCATGTCTTTCCAGCTTTTCCCATGTTTGCAAGTGGTGACTAGAATAACATCTTTTTCATTGTGTAAATGATAGAGGGAATTTCTAGTATCAGAACCAATTCCATGCACGTACCGTTTTCCTTTAAATGCTAGGAGGTAGTTTTTATTCAAAGGAAAGTTATTACTAAGAACGAATCCGGGAGTACCGCCCTTCTCTGGATGAGTCTTGTGAAATAAAGGGATGCTTATATCAAAACCGGTCCGCATGTGTTGATTGGACATGCTGGCTTTAGCAAGGATCGCCATTCCATAATCGAAATCTAACCCATTTTCGGTGTAATTGGGCCAAGTACCGGAATACAAATTAAATATTAAGTGGTTAACACCGTTATTCCACAGAGGTAACCTTTGGATGCGTGTTTGTAAATTCCTCACGTAATCCGGACTGAGTCTATCCCTATCTAAAGTGTCTAAACTTAAAACAAAAAGGCAAGCATCTGCAGGTTGGGAAGTATAGTAACGGGACTCCCGTAGAACGTTTAGAAGTTTTTGATATGATTGACTAGGTTCTAAGTTCTCTTCTGATGGATACACGTACACTTTGAAATCTTTCTTGCAGCGATTAAAATCAAAGCAGGTTTCCATCCGGCACAATTGAGTATTCTCGATGGTAGGTCTCTCCTTCTGTCGGCTAACACTACCTGTTCGTATGGCACCCACATTCGCGAAATCCGGTAAAGTTTGTACGACGGATTTTAAATTAGCAGTTTTCAACCGGTAACCACCAAAATAATTATAAGCTAAGAAAGCGCATGTTAGGAAAACTAATAAATATCTTTTCTTCGCCTGCATTCTGCGCACTCACATCATAACCTATGAATTTATTGATGTAAGAGGTAAAGTACAGTTTATGAACGGTTGTTTGGATAAGGGATGCAGGATCGGAATGGATCTGGGAATGAGGGCGAAATGCGAACATTTATTCGGATGTTTCCACCCTCTCACCAAATTTTTTAATAAATTACTTGTCACCATTGTAGATATTCTTTGAGCATTTAAAAATTGACTATTATGTTAATTCATAGAATTTCACTCTTGCAGGCTATTTAAACATTTCTCGGAATTCTTATTTGGTTCTTGAGTGCGGCATTCCTGTTCGCCCTCACACCAACACAACACTCCATTTATTCACCATTCTTTAACTCTTTTAGTTGAAAAAACGACGTCCCTCCAGTCACTAAACACTACTTATAGTTCATCTATGACTGTCACTAAAAACATACAAAACCGAGCCGAACGAACAGAACCAACGTACTTGAAGTTAACTATCTGTCATTTACCGTCCCAGTCCCCAATCATCCCACTACTTTGACAGATCTTTTTAACCCCATCCCGATTTATCTTAGGCAACCACCAATGCAGGGATTAAAAACTGCAGTATATTCAACCATTTATGCACATTTATCTTTTTTTAATTGTCGCTATTATTTAATTCGGAAATTTTTATTCTAAAACCTTTAGATCCTAAAAAATTAATCATGTTGTTTATTTAATTTTATATTTTGAGAAATATGATATTGGGAAATTCTCTTTTATAATTTCCTTCACTTTTCTTTTAAAAATGTTTCCTGAAATTATCAAAAAATATCTTTTCTCGTTGCTTTTATTTATTTCTCCGAAAATATTAGGTAGCGGTCCCTTATTGTCAAATAATTATCTTTTTGGCACAGCAAAAGAGGGCATCTTTAAATACATTGATGAATTCGCATAGCACGCTATCCCCTTTTTGAAAATCTTAGTTTAGAAGAAGCCTAGAGAGCCTTATCCTACAAATTTTCGAATTGACAAATTTTGGATACATAAAAATTTATGTTACCAAAAATATGACAAAAAAAGTTTAAATATTCGAAGTAAAAATCCAATTTTTTATTAATGCAATTCTAAAATTTCTTTATTATATTAATAAAAATAAAATTTTAATTATTTATTCGTCGAATAATTCTTAAATAAAATGTCCAATTTATATAATTGGTTAGTTTTTAATATGTTTAAACCATAGTTAATTTTAATGGTTGGTTACCTAAGAAGATGATACCTTTTTATCATGAAAATCTAAAAGTTAGTTAGATATTTTTGAGCTCTAGTAAATAACAAATGCCGTAAACCATAACACCACACCTTAAAATCGTGAATCGTTCTGCTAGGCGATTTTCAATTGGACATTCGTGTTTCTAGGAAGTAACAAATTTAGATATTTTCTATTTTAATTGATGTTAATAAAGTAGGGAACTTTTCAATACCTTAACAATATATGAAAAAAGTAATAAATAAAGAACACACGTATTTTCGATAAAACCAACTTTCATAATTTGGATTTAAATTAAATTTCCACCACTTGTGAGATGAAGAAACAATGGAGTATCCTTTCGACAGCTATGAACTTCCATAAACCGTCCAAAGACGACCCGTGCCCCCATTATATTAGGGATAGGAATAGACTTTCTAGGTTTATGTTTTGGATAAATGATTTTGCGAACATCTCAGCTCTTATAATACCAATTAAATAAAACTCAATGCTTCTTCCTTCATAAAATTTTTAATTACTAAATATATTTAGATAACTACGTTATCATTGTCAATAGTATGACAAAATTGACAAATTAAAATGACATCAATACAAAAGCAATAAAAATTAAATAGTAAGAAATCAACGTGTTAAAATATTTACATTTGGGAAAACCTAATTTAATCGAAAGTTATTGACATAAAATACTAATAGTTAAAATTACATTAAATTTTGACATGGCCTATTATATTTAATAAAGGGTTTTTAAGAGGACTTAAATCCACATTTAATAATTTATATTGAAATTTTTTCATTGCGACAGCTTCGAGAGCATTTAAATTAAAGTTATAATACCAGATGCATTTTGACATTTGATATTTTTTGGCATTTACGAGATTTTAAATCAATGTTGGCCAAACCTACAAATATTTCATCGCATTCATATTCTAAATAAAAATAAAATGTCAAGTTATCTGGAAATATTTTGCTGACAATAGTAGTAAACAGTTTATTGACGTTGTTAGTGCCATTTGATTTCTTTGTATAAGAAATTGATAAAATTTTAGAATGAGCAGTCAAGATACTGTTTTAGAAAAAGAAGCGGAAGCTGTTATCATTATTTCCGACGAAGAAAGCGACGATGATGTAGAATTCGTTGGCTGTTTTATAAGAGAAGATTCACCTATATACATTTCAAGCGATTCCGAAGCCTCATCTGGATATGTAAACTGTGATTTTCCTGAGATTGATTCCAATTCAGAAAATCTACCAAGTGAAGCAGAAAACGCCGCTGAGAAACCAGAAATATGTAATAGAGAAGTTAATGAGCAAGCTGAAAGTGAAGAAAGAAATGATCACGCGGAAAGAGTAGCGATACAAGCAAGCTGTAACTACTCCTTTCGAAGAGAAATAGTTCAAGATAATGGTCAGATTAATGTAATAATTGAAGAAACAATCGATTACAATTTTACCAAAAAAAATGTTAATATAGAAAGAGAAACTTAATGAATCAAATAATGATATTCAAGACGGCGAATATCGTGTTTAAGATTTTGAGTTTATTCAGTGTTTGCAATAAATTACATTAAAAATGTCCATACCATTTTTCTAACAGATTCTTGTATTTTGTTGTACTTAATAAAGTTTTTAGTAACTTCTTCGTTTTCTCTAAAGAGTTTACCATCACTTATCCCTAATTATTACAGTATTTGATATTTGGATATTAATTATTAATAATAAAATTTATAACCTACCTGTCTCATTGTCAGCACAAATCTCTTAAACAGCTATTAGTCTAATAAAATTAGATGAAATTTTCAAAATTAAAATGCATATGATGACAGGAGTCCGTTCTGAAATTTTACAAGAAATTCTTAGTCCCCTCCTAAACTTGATGCAAGTGATGATGAAAAAACATATTAAATTATAATTTTCTTTTAAGTCATTGCCCAAATTATGCAAATGGTTTGGACAAGTCTTGTGATAATCTATCACAAATATTGGATGAGGTACTTTCACAATCCCTTGAAGCCAATGAAGAAGTCCAGAGGTAGATATATTTTTGGAAAACAGTTGGCATTCTACAGACATGATAAATGAAGGCATGGTAATTGTGAGTTGTCAAAAGACTGCAGGGAAATCTATTGGTCAACAATCTTGTGTGATTTTTAAATGTTGATAATCTTTAAACAGTTTATTTGATTTATATGAAATTCCTTTTGAATCTTCCTTGTTGTTTCAGGAATGAAATTTTCGATTTGTGATATCAATGATATACACATTACTTGTTTTAAAATTTGTAAAATCAGTCATTGGAATAGTTTCGTTTGAGATTGACCCAAACCGCAAATAAGAATAAAAAATGGTAGAGCAAAGTAATTGTTTTATTTCACCTACGCGTTATATTGTCCTTGTAAGGCAAAAATTCACTAACATTTTTGGAAAAATCAAGTTGAAAGTGAAAATGTAAATATCCAATATGAAAAATAAATCCCAATTTGTTGGTTAATAATACAAATATTATTATTATGTATTTATTACTTAACAGAAATATGTTTAATTTAAGAGTAACATGACATAATTAAATAATAGCAAAGTGTATACAATCCTATTTACCTCTCATGAACATCGTCCAAATGTGGAAGAGTTTATCATCCAAAAATCGCGTTTTTCTAAAAACATGATAAGAAAGTTTTGATTATACCATAAAATTTATTTTGAGATAGCATATATTGACACCCTGTACATCTACATTTTAATAATTGTAGATATTATCAATTCATCTGGCATTATATAAAGGTCAGACATAAATAAATAATTTAAAAAAAATCAATGAAGAAATAGTTGTCCAGGGCATTTATTTACATCTGGATTGTACATTTTATTCTAGTTAATACTATACAATATAATTTGAAAATCATCTACAGATTTATATAATAAAAAAATTGTTATTGAATTGTAAGTATTTAATGATTTATATATTAATAAAAATATTTTCCCAAATAAAGTTAAGCTAAAAAAAATAAATAAAAATAAAAACATATTTTTCATAAAATCACTGATATACAAAAAGAGCAGCATAAATTAGGGACTTGAAGAGCAATCGATCTGCATCTCCTATCTATCAAACAAAAAATATGAAAAGATAATAATAAAAAATCAAAAACAAAAAAAAACCAGGAACGATCAAAGAACTGGACCGGCACTCACAATCTTTGAAAATTCCAAAAAAAAAAAAAATGAAAAATAAAAAGCCATCCACTCATAGGATTGTTGATTGGGCTCACATTTATAAATATTAACACTTAATAAATAATTTGAAATTCCATTGGATTAAAAAAAAAAATTAATATCATCGGAATGTAATCGACGTGTGCAGGCATTTCGAAGCCGAAGTGAGCTCCCAACCTATCCTTGCAGTATTCATCATGCATGGCTGCAGATTACTTAAAATTAACTCGAAAATTAGTTTTTTATTGCAGAAATTAATAATTAATATGGCCGATGATTGTAATTAAAACAAAAGGCCTATAAAAAGCCTATTATCTAATTTACTAATTATTATGTCGGTTATTTTTTTTTATTATTACTATCATATAGGTACCTCTTTAAGTATTATTTGAGCATATAGTACGAGTCACGAGGGACAAATACACTTATCAAGCTATCTCGTTTTCTTATTTATTTATAAAATAGTTTTACAAATGATAGAAAGTGAATCCCCCACAAGAACGTGCGACCTTATTTTTATTTTTTTTTAAATTATGTACTATATACCCAAAAAAGGTATAATGGACGAAAACATTCATTAAATTTTATTATTATTCTTTTATGATATCTATGTACATACAATTAACAATCAAGTTGGAAACCAATCACTGCTCGCTTTATTTATTTTATTATTTTGTTTTTTTAAAATAGATTCAATTTAGAAAAGGAATATTTTTTTTAAAGTCCACTCACACTGTTGTTGGCAGTTTTTGGCAATTAGACCGAATCTTCTCTTTTTTTTTGTTAATAAATTAAATTAATTACAAAAAAATATTTATATGTATAAAAAAAATATCCTTACGTATAGTCATAATTGTTATAAAATTAAACTGTGCGTTGTTATATTCTTCATTTTATTTTTTTTTTCAAAAACATTTTTTTTGCGTATGTCATTTACAGTTGACATAAAGCTGCACTACGAAAGCAGTAGTAGATTCAGTCATAGCTTATCGTTTTTTGTTACTTTTACTTAGTTTTACTTAATTTTATTTTTACTTTTTTTTTTGTTGGTTTGTTTGTTTTATTATTTCCGCCAGACCACTGTTATAATTTGTATTGTCCGAAATAGTTCAACCGCACTTTTTTCAGGCGTAGAATTCCTTATTGGTGCCCCTGTTATATGAATTTGATGTGGGTGATCGTTTCGGTTCGTCCAGTGCGTATGAGCCTTCATCTTTCTTACGCATCCTATATACTATGAACATTACCACTAAAATGGCACAGAGAAGACCCACAACGGCACCACCAATCACAGCTGAAAAAGACAAGAAAATGTATTAAAAAAATTTTATCCTTGTTTGTTGAATAATAAGGAAGACTTACATGTATAAGGATATAATTAGGTTCCAAAGGAGCACAGGAGAAACTTGGGAAACTAAAAGGTAAGGATTAAATAGTTATTTGAATCATTATGCCTGAAACTGGCTTTTTCCGAGTGTTAGTATGAATTGTGAAAAAAAAAACAGTTTTAGAAAGACCAATCATTTTATCTTTATTAATTTCAATAAAATTTTGTTGATAAATAACCACAAAATTTTGTATATTTTTTTTGTGAAATGTCCAAAATCTAAAGTGTTATATATAAACATTTAAAGAAAAAGAAACACTAAGGTTAGAATAGGGGCTATACATTAACAATAAGCTTTGGTGTAAAAGATAAAGTTTTTTTATAGAAGAATACTTAACCCATGAATGCCAGATGGAAAAAGTTTTTTGCTAGATAATGTAGAAAAAAAATCAAGTATTATATCTAAGTAATCAAAGAGAAAAATTCTTGCAATTTGAAAAAGTTAAAAGAAGGGTACAAGTAAATTAGGTTAAAACAGTAATCTAAAGTTGTATAGAGTGGAAATATTTATGATCTCTAAATATTTATAAAGAAAATCCTTTATCTTTGTTTTATGATTTAACTACATATTTACAAAAAAAAACTTTCTTTGCCTTTAAATTATTTTGAAATTTCATCATGAGATGAGTAAGATCTACATCTGAATGTTGGCATTATAAAGGTATTCACACATTATTCCTCTCTTTGCCAGTTTCTTTGCACTTTGTTTCATACAGAAACGGTATGTGGTTTTGTTAACATTTAAATTTTCCCTCAGAAATAATTAATTGAAAATAAAGAATTAAGAGTCAACCAAAGCACAATTTTAATAAGAGTACAATTAAAAATATTTTTTCCGCGATGGTCCAGACATTTTGGTAGACCTTTCAAAATTCGCTTTATCTAAAACATATTTTTTTCAAGGTTATTATAATTATCGTCGATTAAACTTCCCAGTTAAATATTTTAATCAAATACAAAGACAATTCTGAAATTTGCAATAGCCTATTGTGGATTGTGAGGAGGATTGTGCTGTGAAAGTGGAATGACTGACTCACTTACAAACCATAAAAAAAATGCGCCGACTAGAAATAGTTTACATGAAGAGCCCAACCTTGAGATCCTTAATTTAAAGAAATTATAAATAAAACGTTGTTAATTGAAATAAATGAAATTGCATGTAAATTTTGTCTCCTACACAAACCTCCATGTTTTGACTCATCGTATAAATTACCTGCTAAAATTCCTGGTTGTGCGAAGAAAGATGTAGGTCTGTCTTCTGATTTCGGATTCATGATTACACCAGAATCTGGATTGAAGACACCGTTACTAGTTCCAGAATCTTCTTTTGTTGGACTGCTAAGATCTGTTTCAACTACTTTTGGTACTAATGGTGGTTCACTATTTATTCTAGGAGCTAAAAATAAAATCGGTATTTTGTTTTTTTTTTCGAAATTTAAAATACTTACTATCTCCACCATGTGGATCTGCCGAATCTTCATCGTCTGGACCGAAGCCGGAACCACTAGATTCTAAGTCGTGGCTAACTTCTGCACCACCTCCGCTTCCTTCCAGGTCGTCATCGATATCAATTTGATCACCATAATAAGTTTTGTCTGTACGGCTCTGCAGAAAAGAAAATGTAAATTAAAATGTTTGTATTGTTTTAGGGCACTGAATTTTTTACGGCAGTCGCGACAGGTTCAAAACACCCCTCATGACCAGGGGGAATTAAATTCCCAAAAGGTAATGGGGAATTTCAAAAAATTAATACAACTAAAAACGAATAAGGGAGAGGGGAGAATTATTAAAATATCACATTTAAATTCATCAATTAAAATGACATTTATAGTTCTTTGACATATCAAAATATGAGCTAGTAAATTACAGAAATACTTACAAGTAAAAAAAGATATATAATCACAGAACATTATCATATTTTTCTACTTACTTTTTACTAATAAAATTTTGGGGTGAATCGCGTTGGAAGCGCGAGATTGTTGTTGGAGTGATTCGCGAGAACAACTAAAGGATAAAGGTATAAATGGCGGCCAGGACGAAGGATAATCAATACAGGGGCTGCTTTCTAGTTATGCTCCCGCAGCATCCGCTACCACTTTTTCCAGGGTATTAATAAAAAAAACCGAAAAAACTCATTCCAAACAATTTATTAAAAAATATCCCATTTATTTCTCACCCCCCTACCTTCATTTCATTCCTCATAAATACGATTTCCCCTTTACAACCCACCCCTTTCGATAACTTTTTATGTC
Source organism: Coproporus ventriculus (assembly GCA_027574865.2). NCBI lineage: Eukaryota > Metazoa > Arthropoda > Insecta > Coleoptera > Staphylinidae > Coproporus > Coproporus ventriculus. Next base: position 19,159 of record JAODAH020049760.1, on the reverse strand, counting down.
ATAACTTAAATTAAAATATCAAATTATTAAATTACTTTTAAAAACAACCCTCTTCCTTGTATTATCAAGGATTTGATTTCGTTTCTAAATAAATCCGCCCACCCCAGAATTTGTCAGGTGCGCTTTTTCTTCTTTTATTTAAAAGGGGATGTAGTGATGTGTTTTATGTACTATCAGGACCCTTGCGTGCGAGGGGTGCATAGTTAAATTATATTTTTACTACCGTACACTGTCTAACACGTATTCACATCCACGTAAGTTGTAAGGAAAAACTTCTTATGAAATTACAACTTTTGATAACACTAATAAATAGAGATGGTAATCATATATTTTGGTAGAATGTCTAAATCAATTGGGAAACCATAATGAATTAAAATATTTATTCTTTTTGACAGTAAAAGTTGTTTAGAAAATAACTACAAGATAAAGAATTTCAAAATTCAAAAGTTAAGGAAAAATGAAGATTTTGTTTGATTGCTTCTATGAGTGGAAAATCAGAAGGTTATATGTATAGTGGTTTTTGTTAACTTAAAATTTTCCATATAAATAAAATTTTTTGGTAGAAAAGATTTGAATTTAGCAGATTTTATAACAAAGTTACTAATGGAATCATGTTTAATGTTTGGTTAGTTTTTGTTTATTTAAAAATTATTTAAAAAATTATTAAAGTTATCTTAGAAGAGATTGCAAACATTTCATAGAAAAGATATCCATCGCTTATCAAATTGGTAATACACACATAAATACAATAGGTAATTGTGTTATTAATCTAATCACTCTAGGAGCTTAAATTGTTTGATAATAAATCCTCTTGTACAAGAGCGAAGAGTAAACTTTTCATTAAATTATAAAAGTTGTGGATCGAGAACATAGCTTCGAAAGGCTTTAGGAGTTAAGAGTATCAGACAGATCGGCCACTAAAACTTGATCGTGGGACGTTCTTTAAAAAAGGCGAACTTTGTACTTGGCATTCCATATTTGTTGTTCAAGAATTTATTCCCTTTCGGGAGAGCTGTTTATTGTTTGGAAAGTGTATAAAAAAGTTACACTTCATATAACTTTTTAGTGAAGGTAAGGGATGATAGATAAGAAAAAAAATGACATTTTATAGTTTTCATCAAAATTTTATTGCTCATTCATTGATTTATGAACAATTTTTAGAAATCACACATGCGCAAAATTTATGCGTGGAACATGATGAATGAGTAAATTTAAAAAAAAAACTTTGTTCATGTAAGGAGGTTTCGTCATTTTTTTTTTTTTTTTTACAAAAATGCCATGTTAATCCTTTTTTTAATATTTAAATTACTGGGTGACAAAAAATCCATAAATTTGAGATTTAAGTTTTTCACCAAATCAATTCTCGGATTGATGATCCTTTGATGATGATGATGATGAGGCGTTCGGTAATGTGAGTAATGAATTTAAATTTTTCTTTTGCACCTCTTTTTAATTTTATTAAATAGTTGGTATCCATTAATTTAAATATTTTAAGGCCAGGGATAGTTTTCATCATTTTCACAGAAATGTATTGATTGTACATCCCACACAATTTGTAGATTTATGTAGATTCTTGCAGGCGGGAATTACTAAATAAAAGAAATTCTGATATTTACTTTATGCAACAACATTTCCTCACGTTGAACACGTCGAGAATGATCCAGCATAAATTTTCTTTAAGTATGTTTACAAAAATTTTCTCATTTCCGAATCGCTCCTGCATTTTTAAGTTAACAATTTATTGTAGATTGTGGATTATGTGATATTTTTGCAGCGGGTGTACAATTCACAACGCGTTCTCCTTTAGAAAAAAAGAAAAACATCAAAGACTTTAATAGAGGAGCTGCTCTCTTCTGCTGAAGTCAATATTTTGTAACATGGAATGTCCATACAAAATTTGATCCAAATCTCCGACCACCAAGTTTTTGTCTTTAGCGTAAAATGCCCATTCGGCTTTTTTATTTTTAACTTAATACCAAAGCAATTTTGTTTCTTATTTTTCCTTTAATGATCAGAATAGACCCAGGCATCTATTTTTCTTTGATTTTCAATTTTAATACACCTCACAATCTAAGCTTTTTAAAATTAATTTTCATTTACATGCTATGAAATGTAATTACATCACCTTAATTTAAGTTGGTTTGTTATGTAAAAAAACCTGATGACACCAATATTGATCGAAATTGAATTAAGACTTCTAATTTTCAGTTCAAGGAAATTTCTCCGTTTAGAAGATAGTCAGTATAAAGGGAATCCATAGATAAAATCATTTGAATTCAGTAAAATTAAGTTGAAATTTGCACGTTCGCATTTTTTTTTTGTAAATGATATGCATTTGATGGCTTCACATGCGAAAGTAATTGAAAGTAAGGGGAGTGAACTCTACAAAGTCCTTAGATCTATTACATGCGGCGGACGATGATTTGAACATGAATAAGAAAGGTGGTATATATATGTATGTATATGTGTGTATGTGTGAAGTAGATTAAAATCGATATAGAAAAAAAAACTGTTCTTCCGTGTATTTTAAGTGGCAAAGTAGGGGAGGAAAAAACGCGGGCGGGTGGCCGTTTCTTCCCACTTATTTTTAAATAACGTTTTCTTTGCGAGTGCCAAATAAAAATAATTTACTCGCAAGAGGGATCTTTCAAATTCGTGAACGGGAAGGGTGTTAATTAGATTTAATGCCCCCATACACTCGAGAAATGCGAACAGCTGATAAGCTTATACCTGTCCACATGTCTACCTGTCGTTTTTTTTCCATCATCTAGTCTGCCCACATTTTTTCTTAAATCTTGTGTATAAGGTATCTTACCTGAATAAAACCAACTGACTGTATAACACGTAGGTTGTTCACATATTCTTTATAATGACCTAGTAAGTTTATTTACTAGTTTTCTTTTACGTAACCTAGTCTCGACTCATCTTCTCTACAGGATGCATTTATTACATATGCCGACTTAAACTCTCTCCAATCAATTTTTATTTAACTAAACTGATTTCATTATCTTCTTTTGTCTCTGCACTCAAGATGTAATGTATGTAATATGTATATGATTTTAAAGCAAATATAACTGTATAATAAAAAAACTTGCAAATACAAATTTGAACATTTACTAACAACAATTTTAATACATTCTAGCCGTAATGTAAATTCACACAAAAATATAAAATTATTAACAAATGAAATGAAGTAACTGAAAATAGAGAAGTCTAGAGAGTGATGTGAAGATAATATCAAATTATCCATTACCAACCGAGATTTAAGCTCCATGACGATCAAATTATTTTTTTAATAATTTTTAGAAAATATTTCCTAAAGAAAATGTTTTTCATTTTTTTTTCAAAACTTTTTCCGGTCGCCTACGTTCTTCTATAATTTATAACAAAATTTTTTGAGCAGAAAATTGAACATTCATGATTCAGTTAGACTTATTGTATAAGAAGTTGTAATTTGAAATTAAATATTTACAAATTGTAGACCATTTTGTAATTTGATCTAGTAACAAACCATATCTATATATCCATATATATACGTAATTAAAATATTTTCAAAGGTCGCATATTTACAAATACCAAAATCAGCACGCGTGACGAAACATTTGAGTTTATGAATGAATGTGTTTATACTGTTTATATAAAGCCAACATTGGTGCATTCGTGCAAATTCAATAATAATTTTAAAAATTTCGCACTGGATCAATTCAAAGTGAATTACTTCCTTAATTTATTAATTTCCTTCTTTTATTAAAATAATGATGCGACTCGAATTTGAAAACCTTGAAACGTGCAATATTATAAAACGTGGGCAAGTTGTCATTTGTTACTTGATTTTTGCGAATGTATGCAATAAGCAAAGAAATTTTGCACTATATAAAAAAATATGCGATTATTTACGCATAAAAAATTCGGGATATATTTATCTTATTTGAGATGCTTTATATTTATTCCAAGAAAAAAAATGGCGTCATAGATTAAGAGTATTTAAACAGTTCATACTAGCATTTTTAAAATATCAATTTCAAATATTTATTGTGAATAAAAAAAGTGCAAATTTTTTCCTTTGTTTTGTTTTAGAATATGATAGCAATTAAACCGTTATTGTGGAGATCATAAATTATATAAAACTGATAGTTTGTGTTGGTAATAGAACAGTTGTTCCGTTCCCTTTCAAGCCTACGCCATGCATTATTCATAAATGTTGTAACTTAAAACTGAAATTTACAGAAAATAATTCAATAGATTAAAACGAGTATTCTTCATATAAAAGGGATTTAGATTTACGCCCACGAATTGTTGATTTGGAAATTGACTCGCCTTAAACAGAGTCACAAATTACAGTAAAATGGGCCGTTACATCCATTTTTACGAACAAAATGTTTTCTCACTTTATACTTTCACTTATTATTGCAATTTTCATTCGTTTTAAATAATTATAGTGTACGTTTTAATTGGTATATAATCGTTTTATCTGCAAGATCTACAATGCATCTACTTATGTATTTATATATTATCGTAAGTAATCAATTTGAAAATTAGTTGGATACAGCTATATTTTTCTAACTTTTCAATTATACAGTAATTTTCCTAGACGTTTATAATGCATATTTGAATCGGTGGCATGTAGATGCAAGTGATATGTCACGGAGTCAAGTGCATATACTCGCATCCTTATTATCAAATTGAGAAATACTTGAGAAAATCGTCCTTGAATATAACGTGACTAAAATCAGGAAGACACCTATTAAACAATTCGTATGAAAAATTATAATCCCAAACGGATATCAAACAATAACAAAAAAAAAACAATTGACCCATCATATCAATTCACTTTTATTTATAGATAACCTGGTCAATATTGAATACATAAATAATTGTTGTTATTTCATTGTTCCAAAAATAATCGCAATACCTATTACTTCCCTAAACAATTTGATAATTAAATTTCTTTTTTGAATATACGTATTTTAGATAATAAATAATTAATTGCCCGTAGTATTAAATACAAATGGACTAATTAGATTAAAAACAAAATATTTTAATTAAAATCGAAATGTTTTGGCGCACGTTCCATTTTGTTACGTAAAAGATAACGGTCTTGACGGTTGGTAGTCTAGATATATAGTTTATTTATACAAATAAATTAGTCTGATGTTATTTATAATACAATTCAGTATTTTGGAGATAATTAGATTTGTTTCAAATAGATCCGATTAAAAAAAAATGCGATAAACGTCGATTTAATAATAAAAACGGAAGTTTAGACTTCAAGGAGGACTTCCGTATGCAGTGAAATATGAACTTAAAGCAACTTTTATTTTTACTTGCTTTCAAGATTCTTTACGTTATTTATTTTAGACAGGATGACATTATTTTTCATTTTTTAATAAATCACCTTATGGTACTCATCACATTGATACCTAACTAGTTAATTTTTTCTTGCATAACTGGAACTTAAACGTTTTTATTATCCTTCCTTATATGCTCACTTCTCTATCATTCTTCTGACATCAAATTAAAATCAAAACATTACGAAGATGATAAAATGTATTTTCTACACGTCAATCGTTTCGTAAAATTTCAGTTATTCTAAGCGCGAAAATCTTTGATAACCTCACAACAAGAAATTTTTGCAGTTAATTATTATGATTTATTACATATTGACCTTAGATAAATTGAACTTTAAATTTAAATTGGGTGATTATTATTACTTATCAAGAAAAATACGATCCGGAAAAAACCAAATACTTCGAAACAATTCTAATTTTATAACAAAAATCATTATGGGTAAAGCATACCTAAAAGGTGAATCAATTTGTAAAGTAAGGAAATTCCGGGTATTATTTGAAAGAGAGATTAAGAAAAAATAAGTATATAACCCCCACTGGTAGGCTTGAAAGGGCAAGGACAGATTTAGGTAGAAAGAAACATGAAGGTAAAATACAATACAACCGCATATTTTGCAACAAGCCAAAAATAATTTCAAGCAATGATTTTAAAAAGGTATATTTATAGAATATCAATTACAAACAGGTCCCCAGAAATGGTTGATTTAAATAAATTAACAAAAGATTCTAAAATGGCGTGTCTATCAAAATGCTGTGATAGCAGTAAATTCACAGAGTCGTGTAATTTGAGAAGTATTGTGTGCATATATAATAAGAGAAGAGGAATGAGAGAAAATAAAAGTTGCATCGCATTGTCTGATAGATCTGACCCGAATTATAATTTGAGAGTGAACATCCATTCGGGTTCTGGTATGTAAAACGCGGCTGCATGTTTAAAGGGCCAGGTGACGCCCGTTGGGTGTTCATAAATTGAACTTGTTGGACAACTAATTTCCGGAATGCGGCAAATATTTCACTTTATTATTATCGAAACAAATGCCTCATTTTCATTAAAACCGCAATATGAAATTGCTCATCATGTCATCAAATAATACCGCAACGAAACATTCCGTGAATAACCCCTATAAAAAACATTTTTATCTGCAAGTGTTGGATGGATACAAACATTCGAAACAATAATTTCATTTGAAAATATTCACATAATGACTTTTCGTCTGAAAATATCTTAATTAGATACTATCAATTTTATATACGACTTGAAACAAGACACTTTTTGCTCCTTTTTTCACATAGATGTACATTTCACAATAGAACTAACTCAAGACATACAATTGAAGAACTGTCATGGAAAATACATCCATAAATTAATTTTAAAAAAAATCTTAGAAGTTTAATAACGACAGAAAAGATCAGACACATCAAATACCATCTGTTTACTATTTTTTGTTGTGTCGAATGCATAAAATTGATTGATTGGATGCAGTTCTATTTTCGTCATATCTTTCCACTCCTTATAATTATCAATTTCTTCAAATAATCTAATCTAAGGCGAAACTAACCGAAATGATCTTTGTTTCTTTTCTAAATGATATGAGCATTCATTGAGAAAAGAAAAATACAAAATAACAGGTGAAGTACAAAATTAGTATGATGGTCCTGCAATTAACACTTTCAATCCATTCATGTATTGTATTTCGATACTGTTCGTTGGAAAAAAAATATCAAAAGGATAAAATCGTAACTAAAGGGCTTCTCGCTACAAGCAAGTTTCAATTAAAAACTAATTACAGATTTCATTTTCAAAGCTTTTACTAATTACATGTTGAAAAATCCTTTAATGTTTTCGAAGTTTGTTTTTTAAAGAACTTATCAAAATCAAGCGTATAACGGAAAATTGATTAAAATTATTCCTTGGAAATATTCTTTTTTTTATAAAGTAGTGGAGTATGAGTAATAAAATTCACTACTGCGTCATTTAATGTGTCATTACAAGTTTAATACTTGTTATTTTATATATGGCAATTTTAAAGTTCATCACTTTCCTATATAGTGCAAAATTTAATAGCTTTATGACCTCACTGAATGTTTTTAAAAATATAAACATTTTGCATAATTTACGGGAATAACCTAAAGAACTATCCAATTATATATTTATATATCGCAAAATAAATATTAATTTTTTGAGCCAATATGGTAACCTTACATAAAAAATATGCACCCTTAATCCAATTAGCTGAATCTCGTCGCAGGTTCGAATCGTCCTAATTTTTATTTAAATTATTAAAATATATTAATTTTATTTTTAAATACATATTTAAAATGTAAATAAAAATTAAATAACATTTTATCAAAAAAATTTCAGTTGTAAGGTAAATATATAATTAAAACAATTTATTATAAAAGTTTTAAAAAAATAGGACAACAAATGCAATTATTTTTATATTAACAGTTCCATGTTATATTCCGTAATGTGATATTGCAAACTAATATTATTTTTCGTTTGAGGCAATTATCGATCGCCATTAAAAGTAATAATGATTTTTAATAATGATATATTATCATAACAAGTTTTTATTTTAGATTTATCCCCATGTCGGTCAAATACAATCCCCACATCGAAACACATATAACGCAGATTGTGGCGAAATAATCACATTTTGCTTTTATTTATGAATCGAACGAGCTGTTTACAAATACGAAACGTTATTACTGCCATGTTCGTGCTTTGGGCCACAATATTAACTCATGTTCATTTTAATACAGTATTCATTTGATTTCCATATAAAATTTAAAAAATAAACGAAAAGAGTTTGAAATGGAACACGGAAAAGCTAAACTAGTTTAGTAATTATTTTTAACCATTAAATTAAGAATGATGATCAATTAAATGTAGGCGAGGAAGCCAAAAAATGAGTGGAGACAACACAAAAATACAATAAAATTGATTAAGTAAGATATCTATCCATTATTAAAACAATAATGAGTGATATTTCGAGTGCATCTTAAAAGTTACTGTAGATATTTGTATTATCAAAATATTGTTTAATATTTAGAAACCGATTGCGGTATTAACTTATTGTTTCTAAATACAAATAACAGATAAATATAAAATAAATAAAAATTGATTATTAATAATTCAATCAAATCATTTATCAATGTCGATTTGAAAAGTCTAGATTAGCTTTTATTAGAATGGTTAAGATGGTTATAATAATTTCTTTTTTATTTCTATTTAACGCTCATGAATTTTTGCATACAAAATTGCGTTGTCAATTTAAGAAAAGAAATTGCGACTGTTTTCAAATCCTTTTATTGCCCCCATGTTACTATTTATACGCACAGTTTAAATCCCTTTTGTGCGGCAAGTGACATTAGAAATAATTCAAGAGCAATAAATAATATAAAGAGTCCATAAATTTAAGTTATCATTGGTACTGAAGTAATGGCGTAATATTATTGTAGTCAGTTAGTCCTATTCAGGATAAAATCCAGGTGAAGGTGGCCGATAATTTATTCAAATTGACCGTGAACTCTCAAAAAAAAAATCAATGCGTGTTAGAAAAGGGCAATGCGGCGAATGATTAATTAAAATTTTTTTTTAAAGAGTTGTAAGAAAGAGAAAGATCAAAGCGAGATCTTTCTTTCTTTTGGGATGAGCATTTATTTATTTTTTCATGAATAAAAAGGGAGGCAAACCAACAAAGTCATTAAGGCGAAGGTTGAAGGGATTGGAAACTTTTTGGGAGGTGGTAGTTCTATCTAGCACAGTACTAGTTTTGCGGCAAGTTCTCAAATTTATTGACTTAACTCTTGTAATAATAGTCCCAGGTAAAGGCAACGTGCAGTTAATGCACGAATTCGCATGCTAACAAAATCCATAATTTCAAGATGGGGATGGAAAAATTAGATCGATCCCCTACACCCCCTCCCCCCTTTATTTTAATAATTTTAGTTCCTTGCCCTTGTTGCAACAAAATAGTCCAAATGAAATCCAATGCGTGACAAATATTAATTAGCTGTTAATGTAAACATTCTGATCGATAAACGGGGCGCGCGGCTGCTTTAATTGGATCAATTTGCCATCCTTTATTGCCGCTTCATCTCTGCCAGAGCACTTACTGATTTTATATTAATTCATTTGCAGTTTATTAATCCCGGAGTCATTTTGTTTTCTCCGGATTAAGTCATGTGGCTAACTTAATTGTAATCTCGTGAATTATTAGAGAATTGCGTTTATTAAAATTATTCAACCTTGGAATTTTACCAATTTGCATAGATTATGGATTGTTTACTAAGCGTTTTACGCTCATCGGATTTATTGTATTTGCAACAATTAATGTAATTTTGATGATTATGTAAAATTTTAATTATATACTGTGTTGCATTTTTTGTACGAATCTGAGTTTTGTGTACCAAAACAGCAAAAAAGTTGTTGAAATAACCTTCAAAGATTTTTTTATGATTTTTAAAAACTATATTTATACATATAACAATTACAATATCTCATGATTTGTTTTAAATGGTCTAAAGGCCCTTCTTCACGATTGCTCAAGTAGAGCCAATACAAACTATCACCATCGCGTAGAGGTACGTTGGTTTATAGTGACCGATGCTGGTGGAAGTTGGAAATGATGTTGGCAAAGAATGGAGAGCCAAAAATACGCAAGTTTGTTGTAGCGAGGTGGCGTTCCCAACCAATCTCTGATTTCTGGATTACGTTTTAAAATGTTTATAGAATTTTTTCTCAGGTTACTGATATCTTTTGAACCAAGGAAGTTATAGGAAACAATGCAGGTCAATTTGCTCATTAAAGCGTGTAATCTTTATGGTGTTTGTATTTACAAAATTTAATGGATTCATAAATAATTATTTTTATTTTTAAATGTCAAAATACCATAAAGATAATAACTTCTTTAATGATCAAACTGACCTGTATTACCTTTATTTAAAGCTATTATCAATCCAATTATTAAAGATTTTTTCTTTTTTGAATTTCAGACATATCAAAATCGAAACCTATTCCTGAAACTCATATTTTAATCAAGAAAGATTTAATATGTCAATGTAAATGGGATGGAAAATTAAAAATGTACCTACATATACCGAATTAAATCAACTTCCTTTAATATTATGAATATATTCAAGGAATATCCTATTCGATTCGAAGTTAATATGATACAAACTTGAAGGCTTCATTCCTTACTTCCTCATGCGTTTTCAAAGATTTCAAAGAAACGTAAGAAGGTAATACGCGAGATTTCAATGGTTTAATTTTTGTTTTGAGAATGGAGTAGTATATACTATCTATGTAGGTCACGTACTGTATATATTACAAGACCAGTATATGAAATTTTGAAAATTGATAAAGGGATGAAGGAGGGTCTCTGACTATAAGGCTTTTCATTGTAGACATTACACAGCAGAACCATTATACAAAAGCGTGAAGTGTATCGAAATATAAATTGCGATGTTTACGCGAATATTGAGTTCCAACGAAAGGGTGGAAAATTAAGATGAAACAATGGTGCGTAGATTCGATTAATTTCAATGAAGCAAGTGCCGGAAGAGTATGCGCTCGCGTGCTCTTTCCTCCCTTTATGATAATGAAGGAAATTGATGTTTCAGTCCATTTTTCGTGGCGGGGTCTAAAAATAAGTTTGTTAAAAAATACGCAGCGAGCTTGTTTGATCTTCCCCTCGCTTCATAAATAAAACATCAATCGTTTATTTACACGTATCTCGGAATTTTTAGACACATCTGCTCAATTTTAATAAAAAATTAAAAAACAAACAAATTTTTAAACGGAAAACGACGCAGATTTGCATGAGAATTTCCTCTCTGACAGTGTAATGGATTTCGCCTTGATTAATCTTGCCCTTTTTTTCTGCGGCGCCTCCTCCTCCTCCTCATCTCCCACATCGCGGGGGTGTTTTTACGCCTTTTTTTACATAACCTCAATTTCATATAATTTCCAGTTCTAATTTTCTTACTTTACGCTTAATCCTAATGGTCCAAAAAAGTAACAGCGCATACCACCAGATAAAATGCCCTTTTTATCCGAATAATAAATGTTCCCAATTTACGCTAGAATGGGCGATTTTTTAAGGGAGAGTTAATATTTTATTAATTTATATTTTAATTAAGTCAGGTGGGTCGACCCAAACTTTTTTTAATTAAAAAAATGCAAAACAACCAAGAAAAATACGTTAAAAAAGAATAAAAACAAAATTAAAGAAAAAAAGATCGAAAAAGCTTAGAAATAATTTTAAAAAATTAAAAGACTATTAAACAAAGAAGAAAATTTTTAATATATAAAAAAATAAGAATCCAGGTGATTAGTTTGGAAATAGTATGGAGAGTTGTATCCAACCAATATTCATTTTGATTATGATGTTAATAATAAAAGCAAAAAAGTATCAAACCCCAAACAAAATAGTTCGTTTTTTTTCTTCTTTTAAATCGCGCGTTGATTTTTCGCACACACGTGCCCTGAATAATTTCCCCTCCCCTACCTTTCGCGTTTCAACTCTCCTCTTCAATGAATTCTTTTTCGATGCTCACCTGTAACAAACAAACAAGCAAGTTTCAGTCAATCAACTTACAATTCGCAAACAAGCATGTTGTTTTTTTTTCCTTTTTGTTGATTTTTCATATCTTATCTGAATTTTATTTACCCTGAGACAACAATTATCTCGGTCTGAACATGAATAATCCACGGCGTATATTCAAAGAGTTTTTACAATAAAAAAAAATTTAACACATGAACGTTGGTTTGCAATGAAAATATTTTATTAAAGTTGTTGACGCGCATATCTGCATTTTTTATGAACGGAGTTATGCTGTGTGATCGATACGGGCCTCCCTGTAGATACACTGCAGTGTATTAGATTTACAAAATAATCAAATGTTTATACATTTTATGGAGCACGAAAACAGGAATTAATAATAAATATACGAATGAACACCAAATATCGTAGAGAGATTAACTGCATCTCTGTAAAAGTTGGATAAAAAAAGAAAAAGCAAAAAATAAGAAAATTGTAAAATATTTCTTATGTAATTGTTTTACGAAAAACAAAAACAGTTAAGAATGCTTAAGAACATTATCAAAACAAATTTGAAAATAGAGTAAATATGTAAGCTGGTAACCATATTCCATCTTGTTGGTTTTTAATCTTTAATTTCATCAGAAAATTTGTAATTAAATCTCCGAAGTAGTAGTAGTAGTGAGATGTAACAATGGATACGATAGAAAAAGGTCGAATAAAAGAAATATTGAAGATAATTGAATTTCTATTCAATCAATAAAATTACATTAATTGTTGCAAGTGTAATTAATTAGATAATCTTTAATCGCTTCCCAAACAATCAATAATCTATGGAAATTTATGAAATTCCAAGGTTGAATAATTTTAATAATTACAATCCAACAATATAAGATTCTATAATACGATAAAGTTTGAAGCATGAGATAATCCGGAAAACATAAAGTAAGCTCTCATCACCTTCCAACTTTTCATCACGCTGTGTAAACAATTATTTTTGGTTGTTTACAATAAGAAAGAATTTTTTTATATATAAAATTAATTAGAACTTAAAATTTGCACGTTTCGAAGCAGGAAATCATTTCATTCATTAGTCATTTTAAAAACAAAACTTGCGTACTGAATACGCAATAAAACGGCTATAAAATGTGATGATAAATCATTCCGGACTTTAATTTTCGTTCTTATTTATTCATTCTTGTTTAATCTTAAGAAAAAATTGAGCAATTAGTTATTTTAAAAGTGTTAATTCGAAATTAGCTGATTTCTCTGCAATATTTATGGAACACAATAATGCGCCTTTTTTGGCCAGTAAAACAGTCCTGTAACTCAGCCTCAGCCTCCTTATTCGAGTCTCTGGGACTTTTGCCACTTTCCAAAGTCATTTTCGGACTCTCGTAAACATTCAAACTGTTGTAATCAAAAAGATGAAAGTATATTTTCTATAACCACAGTTTTGGACAAAATTTTGTGATTGACGAAATGAAGTACTTCAAAAAAATCGAATATTATTAACTGAAATTAGTTATACGTCGTTTTTATCTTTTAGCTCTGTAATAAATTTAATAATTAAAATAATTTCAATTTAAGTATCCACTTTTAACCACTTATTTCTCCTTGAATTCCTAATTTCTTTACGAATACTAGTTGCTTTCTCACAAAGGGTCATGATATCTTCCTTATTGCCTTTTAAAGACAATTCAGTAGATTTTTTTTATTACTTTCAAAGTGATCCATTTCAGAATTCATTCAACTTGAATGAAGGATAATCTATTTGTATGCAGTTCGTTCTCCAAATCCGCTTGAATAATGCATTAAGTGCCGTGTCATTTCGGTAACGTTTTTACAATTATTTTATAATTACATAAACGAGTTTAGGAACGGGGATGTCACTAAAAAAAGCATAACTCGCGCATTTTACAAACGGAATTAATTGTAATTCCAATCGTAACTCGGTGCAACTTTTTAAAGCCGCTACAAAGTCATTCCACGACGTCATGAATGGATGCATTATTGTTTCTTTTACTATGGTAGCATTCAGACGACATAAAATTATCCCCGGTTTTTCTGGTATTTATGTCTACTGCGCACAAAATTTTCTTACTTTTTTGCTCTAAGTATAAAGATAAAAATGTTTTTTTCTGAAAGAGTTCGTAAATACGAAAATGAGTCTGTAAAATGCGATTTTACGGACTCTTTTGTGTATAGTTAGTTGCATAACTGAAATGCATTAAAAAAATAAATGTAGTTTGTCAGATTTTTGTGTTTGGCGAAGGGGAAACATAAATAAATAATAATAAAAATAATAAAACAAAGAGAATACTGCTCAAAAAATTCTTCCTTACCATACATAAGGTTTAAATCGAAATTGAGGAATGTCGAATTTAATTACAATAATTAAAATGTCGATAGCAAAAGAAATTAAAAATAGAAGAAAAATTTAATGCGCATTAAAAATAATATCAATAATTAACAAAGCAAAAACAATCAATATCACGGATGATTTATTTATCAGCAGTTGTCAGTTTTCCTTTTAACGCTATGTGTTTACTTAAATAAATCAAAATAAAATATCAAAATGAATAATTAATCCGGCCATAATTTAAAAGTGATACATCTGTATAAGGAAATCAATCAGTAGCACAGTAATGAAAGTATGACTAGCTATCGATTAGAGAGAAATTTTTTCAGTTATAAAAATAGATTAAATATTTACGTTGTTAAGAAATGAATTACTATTATCAAGTAAACAAAGAGAAAAATAATTTACCTTGTAAAAATAATTTAAATCGCACCAAAAATTGAAAGATAATTTTTGAAATACCGAGATATTTTTTGGCATTTTGACAAAAAGTCACTTTCCCGAATATGTGATTAATTTCGATTGAATATTTTTGCTCATGTTATTTAAAAAAAATTATAAGATTGAAGAGAAAAGATTAAAATATCATTTTAATTCAAAACATAAGGAAGAAATTGATAAACTTTTTAGATTTTAATTCAACATATGCTTTAATTTTGGCAAACAAATAAATCATCATTTTTGGAGTTTATGATACCCAAAAGAAAAAAAAATCTAATTGATTTGATGGAATTTTTATCGAGGGTCATATAGCAGGGAGATAATTGCCAAAAATATGTTTGTATAACCTTCAGTTGACCCAAAAGTGATTACTGTCTGAATATTGACCACCCATTGTTTTGTCTAGTAGTAGGTACATAATAGATTGCGAATGTTATAATTAGGATAATTACCAGTTTTGTTTACAAAGTGGAGCAACTTTTGTATTTCTAGAAATAACAAGACTTGGAAGTTATTTAGTAAATAAGGGAAGTAAATGTAATTGTGGTATAACGGCTAGTAGTAAGGACAGGGTACGTTAATTAAGCTAGGAGGATGTGCTTTGAATGTGCCTTGGATAAACCCCCATCCCAACAAGCAAACCCTCAAAGGGAGTTCAATTCACGTTTCAATTCTCCCAACTAAAAATACAATGATTATCTTTGTTTATATTGTCGAACGAAAAACTATTACATAACGTAACAATTTGCATTATTTTTCAATTAACAAGTATGCTCTTTGCACTTGGAATACTAATTCAACTTTATATCCTGTATCATCACGTCAGGGTGTTTATGGCTTTTTTTTTATATAATAAACATTTTCATTGATTATTTTCCGGATCGTCGTTAAGCGAACTGGTTATTTCATTACCTAACCGGTAGAATTTCTTTGGCGCCATATGTTTTCATTCTCTCTCCCTCTTTCCTAAAATCTTAGCATTGTGATGTCACTTTTCACATTTACACAAACATCTCGCAAAACATAGCAATCCAATCTTTACTCTACAATATACATCGGGGTCAAGGTTTATCAAACCCATTACGGTGTTTACATTATACCTGAACCCGGTCAACCTTTAATATCGCACAGATGAGTTGTAGAGTAAAAAGACAGGTTGAAAAAGACTTATTTAAGGCCATTTCACACTGACAACTGGAAATTTAAATCGAAATTATAAATAAATCACTCCTACTTTTTCTAAACATGTATTGAAATTGATTGGATACAGCTCTCTGTACTCTACTAGTTTTTGCCAAATTTACCAATTTCCATTTCGTTGCCAACAAAATTTTCTTGAAGCTAAATTTTCGAATAGCCAACTCATGATAATTCTAACCTTCAATATTTTCTATCATCTTCATATCTTTTAGATTCTTAACCTCTTTTGTTCTCAAAATAATCTACTCTAGATCATCTACTTCTTATTTTCGCTCTATTTAATCTCAAAGATTCTACGTAAAATCCTTTTTGTCTACGGATATTAACAATTATTTCATCTACTTTTTCTTTATACTAATAAGATTATCTAAAAATTTTACCTTAACATTACATTAATTTGTTTCTGCTACTAAACGAATCTCACCTGGAACAAAAAGAAAAAAAAAATAAAATTTGAAAATTATTGGTCATTAAACTACATTAGAAATCTTTTATTTATTTGTAAAAAAAATCTAATTTTGTTAGTTTTTCTATTTTCGTGCTTCTGATTTTTTGCTATTTTAAAATTTCATCCAATGAATCACCATCAGGGATGATTCAAAATCTCTAGTAGGGTTTTAAATTAAAATCTTAGAATTCATGGAAAACCAAAATTTGTTCTTACGACATATAGTTTGTCATTATCGAAGGAATTTTCTTAACCAACGAATTAGCAACCAAGGTAGATTAGTATTTAAAAATATTCTTTCATAGCTTAATACGTAAATCAAGAAAAAAACTTAAAACAAAACCAAAAAAACGTTTTTTTTTGTTTTTAAAGTTTTTTTACGTTATTATTAGATTACTACACGTGCTTCGCAGTAACTACTACACTTCCTGGATTAATCCGTCCGTCCGAGGAAGTATTGGAAGTATTAGAACACGTGTAGTGATCTAATAATAAAATGCAAAATTAAAACAAACAAATTTTTTTTGAGTTATATTATCAATCAAAAATGTCAATAAAATTATATCGAATACGCATAAGAAGGAATGCCAAAACATAATTTGTAATTTACGATGAGATAAAGTTTATTAGTTATAAACTAATTATACTTTATATTATTTAATTACATTACTTTTACGCAATTTTCCTCACCACAAAACAAAGCAATGGAAAAAAATGTAATCAATTTAAAGTTCTAAGAAGTGCTTTGAATATTGTGCCAAACAAAATTAAACAATTGGCCCCTGTTAAAAGTTCTACTTGACATTGATGTGAATTATGATTAGATATTTAGCCTAAATTGAATTGCCACATGTAATACATCATCCTGAACCTTTCAGGGTCAATAATATCGCGTTCCACCTAATATCGCGCCCTACGTTTTAATATCGTTAAACTATCAGGGGCACATCCACCTCCTGAAAATTTCATAAAATCTACAAGCAGCACACTAATATTAAATTCGTTCGCCTTTGTAAGTTACGATATATAAAAAGGGCTCTGCTTTGATTTCACTATGGTCATTCACGTTCAGGTTAATGTGATTATATTGGAAAAGTTTTTGAAAGTATGTGCGCTCTTTAACCAGCTGTGCGAAACTTTTTTCGCAGGCGTGGGATACTAACATACAAACACACACTTCGCTATTGAAATTAGTTTTGGGATTAATTGCTCATTCTATTCAAGGCACGTAGTTTTTCGTTCATATGCAAAGCACAGAAGAACATTTTTTATATATTTGTTATAAATTTTTGACATATCATGCAATCATCTTCCAATGGATGATGCCGTTGAGAAATAGAAGAAAAAAAATATTTTCCGGGACAATTATCGGTTTTATGTAAATATGGAAAGTTTTTTTTTTTGTTAATATTTTAATAATCCCACGATACCGGCCAAATGTTTCAAATGCGTGCTTTTTATCATTTGTCAACGGTAAAATATTTGTGAATGTGTTTCGTGAAACAATTGCCGATTAAAAATAGATGTTACAACCTCGTTACTACAAAAGTATTTTACATTTAATTTGTTTTTTTTTCTACACATTGGCAACATTCAAATATTTCTTTTTATAGGCAATGTCGAAAAATATCGATCCACGATTTTTTATTTACTTTTCCGGAAAAGTTAAATAAAAATTCTCTGCACTAATCTTCAGTATCGTATAATATCACATATCGTATCGTTACGATTTTAAAATATCGAAATTGTATCGATATCCGCCGTTTCAAGTAACAGTTGCTCGCATTATAAACACAGCTTAATAGCATATCAATTGAAATTCAGTTAACATTTCCAAAATAAAAAACTATTTTTGGTTTTTCTGACAAAAAAAATTATATCAAAGTAAATATTATTTTGATAGGAAGCATTGCAAACTGGAAAGTATGTAACGGGAACAAATATGTTGATTAGATTATTGTATGAAAAAATGTTCACCTTTGATACACGCGAAAATTCGTGGACTTTGTTATTTCAACATTTACGTAACTTCAACTGTATCGCAGTTAATCCTGCTTCGCATTTTTTTCGTAAACTAATTTAATCCCCGAAATTCTAAACAAAAAAAAACCTTTTTTGTTCAATACACAAGCAGAATTTAATTTCCATTCCAGTTTTTTTTTGTCGGTGGCTTAAATAGGGGCGCCAGGATTAAATATAAATTACAATAATGAATGGTTTCACGGAATATTCATTTGCGTACCCTCGAAATGAAGATATAGTTGGATTACTGTTGTAATTACTGCATTTTGAATAATCCTAATTGGATGTAAAACATATTAGAAGGGTTATTAATTTTGGAACGGAAACCCTCTTCACTTCGCAATTTAATAATCATTTTTATGAGTTAATTAACAATTTAGACGGGTACATATTCAATTGGAATCAAGAAAATAAGAATTAAGATTGTTAGTTGGATCGCAATGCTTTCCATGCCGCTTGTGCTAGTCTACACCGGTCTTAATTATTTTGTTGACAAATCAAAGCGATGATTACTTGCACTTCTTCAAAATTCATCTCTTCTCTTTTCAATCGTCATTATAAAATACTCGTTTCAAAATGATCAATTAGACTATCTATCTGTTTACGATTGTTACATGATATAATTATTTGCGTATAGATGGCATTGCGCAATAATGTAATTGCAAATATCTCTTTAAATTTGTTTAATTGTAAATACATTTGTTCATCTGCCTGACGAAGCCACTGTGTGGCGTAACATGTAGCAGAAATTCATTAAAATACGGAATTTTTTAAAACAATTGTTTTATTTATT